>SZWC01019207.1:0-18731 GCA_023375785.1 Penium margaritaceum | reverse complement strand
AGTCTTGCACGTCTATGGACATGTGTACCATCGGGTCATGGAAACGTTCTGTGATGTGAGCTGTCCATGTGGATGTGTACAGCTTACTATGACCACTTGGCCATGTCCATGCTCATGTAGATCCATAATGTGAACCTTCCTATTGTTGTTGTGTCCTTCTCGGTGACCTCTGGACATGAATTCACTCACCTGCACGCACTCTACGGTGGTCGACAATTACACTGAGAGTTCTAGCTTCACCTTCTCAAATTTCTGGTGTTCACATGAATTTTCTCACACGCCAGCTCCTCCGGCCAATTTCTTAGTGCTCCTACATTTGTTGTTTTTGATCTCGACTATGTACACATGTTTTTTATGCGTCCGCTACTTCTTCTGGATTTCATGAGGACAACTGAGCAACTTGTACAGTTCCCATATTTGTTTGAGTTTCTGTGTTTGATTCTCCAACGTAATTTATTTCTATTTTCTACCAGCTTGGCGGATGCATTGTGTAGATGCACACACATCAGGCTCCAGGGTAAGGAGTGTGTATTCCTCATTCTCACTCAATCTGTTTACTAACTTCCACATCCTCAAGCATTTCCTTGTCGTCTCTCCACCTTTTCAAGCACCTTCCATAACATTGTGTTCTTGTTGACGTGCTCTCTCATACAAAACACTTCTTATAGAGCTTCTTCATTCCCTCATGGTCTCAGAGCTGTAGGGATACAATGCCTCTGCACTGGACCATAGAGTACGCAACAGAAGCAACAGAGACGTCTGGGCTAGGCTTGGCTGGGTGGTGCACACATGTCTTGGCTACATGGAGGCCTTGAGCTATGGGCTCATGTCATACCGTCCTCTGGCAGAGCGGGAGGCGGAATTCTACCAAAAGAAATTCGTAGCTTCCCTTACTGTCACTGCCTTTTTGGCATCGACGTGAACCAACGGCCGCACTTTATGCTGCCATGGTAGCAGTATCAGCAGCTTCGTTGGGACGTTCAACCAGAAGAAGCAGCAGTTATAGCTATAGCTGCTGTACTATGCAATAGCAAAATCTGTGGCTTTCCTTACTTCATCCTTATCTCTCCCTTGTACCCCCTCTTGGTTGAGACCTGGATTCTCGGGGACCTTCCACAGAATCTCAAAAGGCCTACAATATAGGTCTTTCAAGATTCTAGTTCGTTGTGTGGTTTTGGCACTCGGCTGGGTTCTTTTTTTTCCTCTATCCATGCAGGCCTACCTTGGGTTTCTTCTTTCATTTTTTTCCCTCTTTTGGTTCTTTGTTATTATCTACCCACCTTGGTCGAGGCTCGGGGACTTGGGATTTTGTCCTGGTACATTAGGAAACCTTGTTTCTATCAAGAGTGTAACTTCAACACAGAGATGTCCTTTTCCATGATACCAAGGGACCGTTCACATGATCTCCTTTTTATTCGTTCTTCTTTGGCAGCATGGAATCCCACGTGATGCCACCACCTGGGCCGAAAGGGGCACCACCTTACCATGCCCCATCGTTTTGAGGTACCAAGTCCCGTTATATACACTGACTCAGCCAGCTGCTGCCCACGTAGTTGTGCATGTCGTTTCATCGCTGTATTCTAAGCACACGCACTTTCTTCACCGTTGCTATGTCATCAGCCCATGGTCGGTTTGGATGCTTCCATTCTTCTTGTTCTTTGCACTATGGACTACACAGACTAAGTCCAAAACAATATGCACTGATCTCCTTTTCATGTGTATGCCTCTCGCACCAATGAGCCTCTTGCACTTGTTCATATTGATGTCATGGGCCCCTTTTTAATCGAGTTCCTCAGTTACGGACGTTACGTTCTCTTTTTGAGTGAAGACTATTCTCACTTCTATTGAATCCTTCTACTCCGTGTGAAGAGTGGAATCAATCCCATGATTGAGTCCTAGCTCATCAAGGCAGATCGTGCCATGTCAGTGCAAGCTCAAGGTTTTCTTCTCTAGTTGCGGTGGCAATTTTATCGGCCTCAACCTTTACTTTCTAATGTTAGTTGCCATCTGGTATGAATCTTTTGCCCCTTACCCTCCTCACCAGAATGGGGGATCTGAACGCTGGAACCATCCCCTGGCTGATGGGGTTCACATGATGTTGTTCGAGTCTGACTTGTCCACATCGTTTCCTTATGTGGCCATGAAGTACATGACTTGGGTGTGGAACGAGGTTCCTCACAGACCGCTTCCACACCACATCACCACTTACGGCCTTGGGTATGGTCGTTGTGCTGGCTTATGTCTCGTGCGAGTCTAGGGGAGCATTGTAGCAGTCTGGCTCCCTGAGGAACAGCAAGATGCAAAGCTTCTCCTCGCAACCACAATTGCCTGTTCCTTGGCGTCTCGCCCCAGTCCAAGGCTTGGAGCTTCTAGGACCCTAACTCTAAGAGTGTCATTGAGTCACGATAGGCTCTCTTCCTTTAGATCAAGTTTTTCATCACGTTTTCTCTCTTGTCCCAACCTCTCATGCTAAGGATACCTCATGGGCCGGGTGGCCTTCGGGTGCTTCACCCCCGTCGACCATGCCTCTTGTATCGTCTGCACCTGTACCCGCGTCAACTCCTTTTCTTGCACCCGCACCGTCCCCTTTCATTGTACCATCCTCTGCAATCACCCCTTTTGCGTCTGCATCTGCATGGGTCCCAGTATCAACACTTGCGTTAGCTTATGCTTCAACACCTGCACTAGTCCTTGTATCATCTCATGCTTCATCAACATCATCACCTACATTGCTTCGTATATCATCACCTCGTACTACATCTACATCCCTGTGTACACCATCATCTGCATCACTACTTGCATCATCACTTGGCTTGTCATAAATCTCGTCTACACTAGCGTCTGACCGCCTGCCAACTGTGGACCAGCCAAGTGGTCCACCCTTGCCTATCCCCGAGCCTTTTAGTCAGGCACCTAGCAGTAGCCGTCCTCCTCTCACTCTGCTTCCTCTAGTGATCATTCTGCGTCTGCTCCTCCCTCTGTCCTTGTCATTGACCAGGGTACTCCTGCAACCGGTTTGGACTTGTGCTCTCCACCTCTATTGTACAGCCCAATTGAGCACGTGGGTACCCACTGATCGCAGATAAATTCTTTCATGCCATTACAACCGTCAAGTCTGGTCCCACTACACCTGAGGCCTCTGTTTCCGTTGCACTCACTTCCCATAGTACTACGGTGCTCTCGCCTGATCCACTCACAGTCCGCCATGCTTGCACCACTCTGGATGCGACCATCTGGGAGCAGGCCATGCAGGAAGAGCTTGATGCAATCAAAGAGCACATTGCTTCCAAGAAGGTGGGCCTTCCACCGAGTCTTAAGGCCATCGTGGTCTGTTGTGTGTACAAGCGTAAGTGCAAGCCTGACGAAAATTTTGGCAAGCTAGAAATCTAAGCGGCAGGTTGGGGCAGCATGCGTTGTTGATGCAGCGTGCGGGCTTCCACGCTCGTTGCTTAAGTCTGCTGCCCCCTCAGTCTGCTGCTCTAGAGCCTAAGTCTGGAAGCTCTGGGTTTGTTACTCAGAAGTGCGCGCGCCAGTGTTAGCGCCAGATTGCAGCTGAAAACTGGAAAAGACTGATAAGGAATGAACAATGAGACACAATGGGAGACCCCTCCAAGAACTAGCCTCCCCCCCAGCTCTGTAGAGCTTTTTACTCAGTTCACCAGCCAATCAGAAATTGCCTATTTTCAGGCTGGTAGGTTTTCTCGGTGAGGCCTGCCAGACGGCCGACAGCCCAAAACCCGGGCGTCGTCCGTTTTGCCTGAAAATTGGACCATACCATAATACCGACGCTGCGAACGCAGCCGTGCGGTCAGAATCAGCTAGAAAAATAGTAGCAAGGAGTTATGGCGGCCTGAACCCAAGCAGTGCCTACGATGGTTTATGATGCCGAACAGGGCCATGCAACATGCAGCAAGGACCCTAGGCAGCGCATGACGATGCAGATGCGATAGGACGCGCTGGACGCATACAGACAACAACTGCGGTGGCCGTGACCGCCGGCAGCACAACCGCCAAGGAGGCCTGCCGATGGAGTTGAACACGTCACCGGAGAGAGGAGGCTCCAGCGAACTGCGAGAAGACCTCAGCGTGCGTCGGCTCCACCGGACGACACTCCATCAGCGTCGAGTCTCGCCGTCAGTCATCTGCACGCCGATGTACACAAGCCGGGAGGACACAACAGAGCACAATGAGAGCAAAAACCAACACTCCCCCATGACTCACAGGCGTAGTGCACATGGGCGGGCAGAGACACGGTCAACATCCAGACTCCCCCAGGGCACGNGCAGACGCGATAGGACGCGCTGGACGCATGCAGACAGCAACTGCGGTGGCCGTGACCGCCGGCAGCGCGACCGCCGAGGAGGCCTGCCGATGGAGCTGAACACGTCGCCGGAGAGAGGAGGCTCCAGCGAACTGCGAGAAGACCTCAGCGTGCGTCGGCTCCACCGGACGACACTCCATCAGCGTCGAGTCTCGCCGTCAGTCATCTGCACGCCGATGTACACAAGCCGAGAGGACACAACAAAGTACAATGAAAGCAAAAACCAACACTCCCCCATGACTCATAGGAGTAGTGCACATGGGCGGGCAGAGACAGGGTGAACATCCAGACTCCCCCAGGGGCACACAGAGACGCAGGCAGAGATGAAGAGAGCAAATCACGGACGCACGCCGACTGAACTCACAGCCTTCTTGAACGAGTCCCGCTTCAGTGCCTTGGTCAGGATGTCAGCCAGCTGTTGTGCTGTCTCAACCCACACGATGCTGATGTTTCCGTCGCGCAACAACGAACGCACATAGTGATACTCAACATTGATGTGATTTGTGCGAGTGTGATGCACACCGTCATTGTCGGCAATGGCCATGGCACTCTCATTGTCACAATGCAAGGTGATGGATGCGACAGACTAACGCAACTCAGAAAACAGACAACGCAACCACACACTCTCACACGCGCCTGAGCCAAGTGCCACATACTCAGCCTCAGCAGTGCTGCGTACAATGCACCCTTGCTTACCACTGCGCCAGGACACAGCTGTGCCACCGATCAGGAAGATCCAGCCTGTGCGACTCTTGCCGTCTGGACTGCCGGCCCAGTTACTGTCGGTGTAGCCCACTGCGACGACGGACGGCTGGCGGCGGAACATGAGACGTTGCCGAGGGGTCGAGATGACATAGCGCAGCACTCCGATCGCGGCCTCGTAGTGGAGGTGACGCGGTTCCTGAGAGAACTGGGCCAGGAGGTTGACGGCGAACGTGATGTCTGGACACGTTGTCATCGCCAGGAACATCAGTGACCCGATGATCCGCAGATACGTGGTCACATCAACTGGCTCCCCCACAACAGCTGGGTCAGGACTCTTCAGCTTCACCTGGCCATCGAGTGACATAGGTGAAGATGCGCTGGACACGAGGGGCAGGTCCTTGGCGAAGCGAGCGGACAAGGTCTGCACATAGGTAGCCTGGTGGACGTGTAGGATGCCCTGGGAGCGATCGTGCTCGAGCTCCATGCCAAGGAAGACTCAGGCAGACCCGAGATCCTTCATCGGGTAGGCGGTGTGCAGCAAGTCCTTGACACGCTGGATGGTGGCCGTGTCTGGCGACGCGATGAGGAGATCGTCAAAGTATACCTGAACTGCGGCAAAGGTTTGACTTCGCGGACTGAGAAACAGTGCGGGGTCAGCGGTGCTACACTGGAGGCCACCACGGAGAAGTGTGCTGCTGATCTCCTGGTTCCAACATCGAGGCGACTGCTTCAGGCCATAGAGGGCCTTCCGAAGCCGCCAGACTCTCCCAGTACCGTCATCGTAGCCTGGGGGCTGCACCATGTAGAGCTCCTCACCCTCCAGTGAGCCATGGAGGAACGCGTTGCTCACGTCCATCTGATGCAGCTCCCACCCATGGTGGGCAACCAACTGAAGAGCGCCCGGCTAGTGGAGAACCGACCGACTGGGGCGAAGATCTAGTCGTAGTCAACCCTAGGGACCTGAGCAAACCCCTTGGCTATGAGGCGGGCCTTGTACTTGTCCAAGGACCCGTCAGGCTTCCACTTGCTCCGGAAGACCCACTTGGCGCCAATGGCCTTCCGACCTGGAGGGAGGTCAACGAGGTCATACACGTAGTGCTGCCGGATAGCAGTGAGCTCCTCGGCGCAGGCAGCATCCCAATGTGCAGCCTCAGGAGAGGCTCAAGCCTCGCGTAGGGTGGCTGGGTCCTACGGGCGTGCTGTGGACCGGACTGAGAGGGCGTGTGCATCACGGGCTCCACGTGGGATGCGGGCGAGTGCAGCCATGACAACATGCCGATGCTCGTGATGAAGCATGGCGTAGCCCAATGCAGAGCCTGGGTGAAGGTGGGAGATGATAGCCGAGGTGGTGAGGCCAAGAGCCTTAGTGCCAGAGTCCCCACTCACGACCGTGGGAGTGGAGGAGACATGTGGAGCCACAGGGGGTCGAGGCGCCACAGGATGCGGTGCGACGATCTGTGCGCTCACTGTCGGCCGAGGTCGAAGGCTGCCGCCTGGGTCACGTGTGTAGCCCGATCGGGCGAGACATGGCACTAAGTTCGACGGGCCAACGGAGGCGGACGGGGCTACTGGCCCGGAGGAGCCAGCGGACGCGATTGGGGCTGCTGGCACGGAGGGGCCAGCGGACGCGACTAGGGCTGCTGGCCCGGAGGGGCCAGCGGACACGACCGGGGCTACTGGTCCGGAGGGGCCAGCGGACGCGATCGGGACTGCTGGTCCGGAGGGGCTAACGGACTCAGCGGGGACTGCTGGCCCCGAGAGGCCCGTGGACGCGACTGGGGCTGCTGGTGCGAAAGGGTCAGCGGACACTACCGGGGTTGCTGAACCGGAGGGGCCAGCGGGCGCGACCGGGACTGCTGGTCCGGAGGGGCCAGCGGACGCAACTGGGGCTGCTAGCCCGGAGGGGCCAGCGGACATGACCGAGGCTACTGGTCCAGAGGGGCCAGCGGACGCGACGGGGACTACTGGCCCCGAGGGGCCAGCGGATGCTACTGGGGCTGCTGGCCCGGAGGGGCCAGCGGACACGACCGGGGCTCCTGGTCCGGAGGGGCCAGCGGACGCGACCGGGACTGCTGGTCCGGAGGGGCCAGCGGACACGACCGGGGCTGCTGGTCCGGAGGGGCCAGCGGGCGCGACCGGGACTGCTGGTCCGGAGGGGCCAGCAGCCCGGCGGGGATTGCTGGCCCCGAGGGGCGAGCGGACACGACTGGGGCTGCTGGCTCAGAGGGACGGAGTGCTGTGTCACCCGGAATCGACAGGACCGAGGACGGACTCACCACTCCCCCACGCGACGGAAGGGACACGGACGAGCCGGAGTGAATAAGGTCGCGGGGAAAGAGCTCCTCAAAGAAGAGGGCATCGCGCGACTCGACGAGGCAGTGCCGGGACGGGTCCTAGAAGCGCCAGGCCTTGGACTGACAAGACACGCCGTGGAAGGTGCGGGGGCATCCGCAAGGGGCGAGCTTGCCACCCTGCTATGGGGTGGGGAGCCACACAATGGCTACGCAGCCCCAGACGTGAGGCGGGCGGAGATCAGCGCGCCGACCGCACCAGTGCTGGTAGGGCGTGGACTGGCGGGGAAGGGGACCGTGGGGAATCCGGTTCCAGACCCAGGTCATGTAGGCCATGGCTTCAAAAAAGAAGCCATCGGAAAGACCGACTCGACCTGCATGGTGCGGACGGTGTTGGCCATGGTACGGTTTCACCGCTCGGAGACGTCGTTCTGGGCGGGTGTGTAGGGCGCAGACGTCTCATGGTGGATCCCGCAAGAGGCGAGAAAGGTCATGGCCTCACCCATGTACTCCCCGCCGCGATCAGAGCGAAAGCGGCGAAGAGGGTGGCCACACTCGCGCTCCGCGAGGAGGACAAGCCAGTCCTGAATGGCGGGGGCGACATCGCTCTTCTGCCGGAGGCAGAAGACCCAGCGGTAGCGAGAATGGTCATCCGTAAGGATGAGGACATAGCGGCCATGCTCACCGAGGGACGCGGTGGGAAGAGGGCCCATGACGTCCGAGTGAACAAAGTCGAGAGGGGCGGACTCACGGGAGGAAGACAAGGGGTACGTGGACCGGTGCATCTTCCCCTGAGCGCAATCAATGCACTCAGTGGGGCACGGGAGAGGGAAAGTCTCCGGGTCAAGGCCCTTGGATGGCTGGGTGCGGAGCATGCTCTCTATGGCGGCGGAATGAACGTGGCAAAGGCGGCAATGCAAGAGGCGGGTGTGTTGAGGAGAGAGCGTACTGGTGACAAACACATGGCATGTGGCGGCCGACGGGGAAGAGATGGGAGAGGAAGAAGAGAGGCGAGGAACATGCCACAGGTTGCCACGGGCGGTGGCGTGCAATACGACAAGACCAGATGGACGCAATGACACACTGCCAACACCACGCGAGTGTACAACGTCCATGCTCATGCGATCAAGGGCAGTCACAAACAGGAGGCTGAGCTCGAGTCCAGGGACGAAGAGGACATCGGTCAGAAAGACGTCATCGGCAGGACCACGGAAACGAGCAACGCCAACACCACGGACCGGTAACACTTGTCCGGAGCCTGTCCGGACACTGGGGACATCGCCTACAGGACCGAGCATACTGAAGGCCTCGCGAGAGGCCGTCATGTGATGCGTGGCCCTGGAGTCGATGATCCAGGTCTCAGCAAGGTCCTGGACAGGGGTCGCCAGATTGCTAACGGTCACATGGCAGCAAGCAAGGGACGCGGACGCGGTGGAAGGGGGCGCGAAACAATACTGTCAATCGTCAAGCCACGCAATGTCGTCAAGGAAGGGGGTGGAGGATACTACGGGAGACAACGAGATAGACGAAGAAACGGGACAGGACCGTAGCTCAGTCTCAGTCATGCAGGGCTGGGCAGGAGGGCAGGAGGTGATGCAACTCGCACTTCCCTGGGGAGGAGGGCGAGGCAGGCCAAGCTGGAGCGCGATGTACTGCTCCAGCTAACGCTCACGGGAGGACGGCCCGGGAGTGTAGGCGGAGTGTGGAGTGACGGCATCGGAGCCCAAGTAGGAGGAGGACGGAGCCGACGAAGGAAGCGGAAGCGCCAATGGCGAGTAGTACTACTGCGGCGCGGGTGTCTGCGGCACCGGCAGTGCTGTCGGAGTGGCAGAGCTACTGGACGAGGTCGGAGTGTCAAGGCCAGTAGTAGCGACGGCGGCAGAGGCGAGATGGTGCTCCCGCTGGTGACACAGGGTGGCAATGACACGCACCTCGTCCGTCGGGAAAGGGCATGTGTACCACCCGTGCCCGGGCTGGCCACAGTTGTGGCAGACCGAGCCACCACCGCCGGACCCGGTCGACGACTGCTGCTGCTGCTGCTGCGACGGACCCTTGCCTTTCTTGTTCCGGCGCTTCTTCTTCTTTCCCGAAGATGAGGAGGTAGCTGCGGTGGGGGAGGCGACGGCTACGGAGGCAACGACAGGGGAGGCGGCGGCAGGAGATGCAAGAGCCTCCATGCGATGGAGCTGGGACTCCTGGCGAGCTTCCTCAATACGGAGGAAAAGCTCGTACGCCCAAGGCATGAGGGTGCCCTTGGCCGCCATGGTGGAAAGGACGTCCTGGGGGTAATGGACGAAGACGTCTGTGCACGCGCTGGTGGCGCCGCGCTTGATGGTGAGAAGCGCGAACAGAGGTGGCAGAGCAGATGTGCCGAGACGACGAAGGATGTCCTCTGCCCGCTGCTAGTAGGCAGTGACTGTCTCAGTCTCTTCCATGTGCAGGGAGTCGAACTCCCGGAGCAGATGACTGAGCGCAGCGTCGCTGGACAGGCGATGGGGACTGGTGAGGACGTGCCAGGCGGCTGTAGAGTCTGGAGTGTCGCCAGCGATGAAGTCGCCGAGGAAAGGCTCTAGGGCCAGGCGGGAAGCTGGGGGGGCAACTGGGACAAGGGCCCAAACAGCGCGACCAGCGTCATACAGCTGGTCCGCCTGGGTGGGGTCGTAAGGGAGGGTGTAGTATGCCCACAACCCCTCCCCTTGGGCCCAGATCTGGAAGCTGAGCTCCCAGCTCCGGAACTACTCGCCGGCCTGAAGCGGCGGCGGCGGTGTCTCAAAGTCCTTCTGCCTGCGGCCGGCACCCAGAGTGGGGCCAAGGACGGAGGCCACTGTCTGCCGCTGGCGCTGAGTCTACTACAGTGCCAGGTAGTATGTGGCAGTAGACACGGCTGGTGTGGCGTGCCCTGGAGGAATGAACGACGGTGGCACGCTGGTGGGAGACTGGGGGGCAACTGGCTGGAGCGCTGCAAGCTGCTGTGTCAAGGTGGCGAGCTGCTGCTGAAGAGCAATGAGGGGATCAGGATTGACGCCAATGATACCAATGGGCTGCTGCTGCTGTCGCTATGGCAGCGGCAGGTGCTGCGGCAGCTGCTAGTGGTGTTGCTGCTGCTGTTGTTGCTGCTGCTCTTGTTGCTGCTGCTGTTGCTGCTGGTGCTGCTGCTGCTGTTGCTGGTGGTGGTGCTGCTACCGCTGCTGCTGCTGCGGCGACTGTTGCTGCTGCAGCGGCTGCTGCTGCTGCTGCTGCGGCTGCTGCTGTTATGGTTGCTGCTGTTGCTGCTGCTACTACTGCTACTGCTGCTGCTGTTGTGGCGGCGGCTGCTACTGCCGCGGCTGGTGATGCTGCTGCTGCAGGCACTGCAAGAAATGGGAGGCAGGGGTCCCTCCAACAGAGGAGGACCCCTCCTGACTAGGGCCATCAGCCATGGGCGTGTGTCCCTTTGTTTTTTTTTCCTTTGTTTTTCTTTTCTTTATGCCGCTGATGTCAGCAGTGACTTCAGCTGCGGATGGCTGCCGTCAGCAAAGACTGCTGAGTGTCAGTGCTGCTGTTGTCCCCCTTGTGGTTTCTTGTTTTTTTTGTTGATGACGTCAGTAATGACGTCAGCAGTGACGTCAGCAGAGAGGTGCTGACGTCAGCAGCTGTTGCTGCTACAGCCGCTGCAGTTGCTGCTGCTGCTGTTGCAGTTGCTGCCGCTGCTCCTACGGCTGCTGCAGCCACTGCAGTTGCTACCGCTGCTGTTGCTGCTACTGTTGGTGCTACTGCCGCTACTGCTGCTGTTGCACGTTGCTGCACGCTACTACTGCTGCTGCTGCTGCTGCACACTGCTGCTCGCTGCTCCACGCTACTGCAGCTGCTACGTGCTAGAGCTGCAGCTCGCTGTTGCTGCGGGCTGCTACTGCACGCTACGGGGTTGGGGGATTTTTTTCTCTTCCCCTTTTTTTTTCTGGCTTTCTCTGTCCCAGCGGGCAGCTGCTCGCTGGCAGCGAGCAGCGGGCTGCTGCTCGCTGACAGCGAGCAGAAGGCTGCTGCTCGCTGGCAGCGAGCAGCCAGCTGCTGCTCGCTGTCAGCGAGCAGCGGGCTGCTGCTCGCTGACAGCGAGCAGCTGGCTGCTGCTCGCTGGCAGCAAGCAACGGGCTGCTGCTCGCTGGCAACAAGCAGTGAGCTGCTGCTCGCTGGCAGCAGCAAGCTGCTGCTCGCTCCGGGCTGTGAGCAGCAGCAGCCGCTGCGGGCAGCTGCTGCTGCTGCTGCTGCTGCTGTGGCTCGCTGCTGCGGCTGCTGTTGCTGCTACTACACGCTGTTGCAGCTGCTGATTGCTGCTGCTGCTTGCTTGCTGCTACCGCTGGAGGGAGCTGCTGCTGCTGCTGATGCAAGTTGTTGCTGCTGCTTGCTACTGCTATGTGCTGCTGCAAGCTGCTGCTGTTGCTACTGCTGCTGCTGCTGCTGCTGCTGCTGCTGGCTGCTGTTGTCAGTCACACCTGGGGGACATCGCCGCGTGCATCGTCGCCAGCAAGCGCGTGACGTGGCCGGCCGCTCACCTTCTCGCATCCAACGTGGGGGTCAGTGCTGCCGAAAAAAATCTGGCAGTATTTCCCCTGGCCCAGTGGTCATGGGAAAAATTCTTACGCCGCCACCAGGCGGGTCAATGCTGCCGAAAAAATCCTGCAGCATTTCCCCTGCACTGGCGCGTATGGAGATCCGCCGGCGTTGTCTGGCACCTGTACGCCAGTCTTCTACTGCTCCTGCTACGCTCTGGCTCTGATACCAAGCTAGAAATCTAAGCGGCAGGTTGGGGTAGCATGCGTTGTTGATGCAGCGTGCGGGCTTCCACGCTCGTTGCTTAAGTCTGCTGCCCCCTCAGTCTACTGCTCTAGAGCCTAAGTCTGGAAGCTCTGGGTTTGTTACTCAGAAGTGCGCGCGCCAGTGTTAGCGCCAGATTGCAGCTGAAGACTGGAAAAGACTGATTAGGAATGAACAATGAGACACAATGGGAGACCCCTCCAAGAACTAGCCTCCCCCCCAGCTCTGTAGAGCTTGTTACTCAGTTCACCAGCCAATCAGAAATTACCTATTTTCAGGCTGGCAGGTTTTCTCGGTGAGGCATGCTAGACGGCCGACAGCCCAAAACCCGGGCGTCGTCCGTTTTGCCTGAAATTGGACCATACCATAATACCGACGCTGCGAACGCAGCCGTGCGGTCAGAATCAGCTAGAAAAATAGTAGCGAGGAGTTATGGCGGCCTGAACCCAAGCAGTGCCTACGATGATTTTGAGAAAGTGCATAG
Organism: Penium margaritaceum; assembly: GCA_023375785.1. Taxonomy (NCBI): domain Eukaryota; kingdom Viridiplantae; phylum Streptophyta; class Zygnematophyceae; order Desmidiales; family Peniaceae; genus Penium; species Penium margaritaceum. The sequence continues at coordinate 6,139 of SZWC01019207.1, read as the reverse complement.
AAGCTTCCTAGCAACACGGCCGCTGACCGGGCGTCAGTGCCTAGTCAGACGGTGACGACAGTCACAGGTGGTACACACAACGGCAAGGGTTTGGCTAGGAGACACAAGTCAGAGTGTCAGAATGCTTCAATATAGCATATGCAGACAGAAATGACAACTGACAGGTCCAGGGCATAAATGCCTGCCGCGGCGCACGGCGGGTGTCGCACGCGGCAGTCCAAGAGCTGTCCTAAAACCGGCCCAAAAACACTGTTTTGGCCGTAACTCTGCGCACACATGTCAGAATCCTACGCCGTCTAAACCTAGACGTGCAGAATCAAAAGACGCACGCAACAACTGGTCACATGCATGCATCCATCGACTGGCAGCGAGTATACAGTGCAAAAACATGCAAATGGGCCTCATGCCCAGTCCGCCGAAAGGCGCCTGCAAGACGTAGAAGGCACAGTAAGGAGTCCCGGTGACATCTGGGGCTCTGGAACAGTGGTCGGTCAGCTCCAGACGGGTAGTCCGCCGCCTGTCGTCACGCCAGTGTCACCAGGGCCGCCTGCCTCAGGGATCTGCACGAGTATGGACACAGCCGAGTGGTCACAGTAAACTGTACAGGAACGGCACAAAGCACAACACTCCCCCATGACCCGATGGTACGCATGTCCATACGCGTGCAGCACTGGTACAACCACATAGTGAGTGACACAGACAGATGAGACGGCAACGTACATCCCACACTCAACCACTGTCACGCACGGGGCGAAGCCCAACAGAACGAATGGCCACCAGGAACTTTCCGCGNTCGGGACGCGTGGTAGTGGCCAGGTACATCAGAGATCCGATAAGACGGAGGTACAAGGTCACGTCCACTGTCTCCCCCAGCTGTGTAGGGTCATCCACCTTCAGGGCATCCTGCCCATCAGGTGTGAGTGGTGTGGAAGCAGTGGGCACTGCACCAAGGAGATCGCTAAAGCGCTCCCCCACGACTCGTGCGTATCGGGCCTGATGCAGCAACAGTGTCCGATGTTTGCGATCTCGCACAATCTCCATACCAAGAAACACCGATGCAGGACCGAGGTCCTTCATCTTGTAGGCGGTCTGCAGGACAGCCTTGGCCTCCTTCACGGCCTCCAGTGAAGGAGACGCGATCAGAAGGTCATCAACATAGACCAGGATGGCGGTAAACCGCTCGGGTGTCGGTAGGATGAAGAGTGAGGGGTCTGCCTCGCTCTGTACGTATCCTGCGCGAGTCAAGGTGCCANGGTGGCTGAGCCACGTAGATCTCCTCATCCAAAGAGCCATGGAGGAACGCGTTGTTCACATCCATCTGGTGTAGTTCCCAGTCATGCTGAGCTACTACACCGAACACAGCTCGAGCTGAGGTCATGCGGCCGACAGGGGCAAAGGTGTCAGTGTAATCAACTCCCTCAATCTGAGAGAACCCCTTGACGACCAAGCGGGCCTTGTAGCGTTCCAGTGAGCCATGCGGCTTCACTTTCTTGCGAAAGACCCACTTGACCTGAATCGCCTTCCTCCCAGGAAGAAGGTCGACCAGCTCGTAGACTCCGTGCTCTCGGATAGCGCGAAGCTCATCCTCGCAAGCAGCTCGCCAGGCATCAGCATCCTGCGATGAGAAGGCCTCCCTCAATGTGCCCGGGTCCGGCGCCATAGAGGGGGAACTCTACATGGCAAGTGCACACGCCTCAGTGTCTGGCCTGACAGCCATGAGATCAGCTGCTGCGTCACAGGCGATATGGAACTCGCGAGTAACCAGGTCGTGCCCTATGGGGCATGCTGGGTGTACCTCTGAAAGCTCAGTGCGGACACTCAGGCCTAAGGCCTTTGTGCCTAGATCACCGCTCGCGATGCTGCGAGAGGGACGTCTGGGTCCAGAACCCGACGCTCTCTGAGCTCCAGAATCCAGTGGTCGAAGGCGACCACCGCGCTCACGGGAGTAACCGGAGGTCGAGGGGCGCACCTCAGGCTCAGGAACAGGTACGACCACAGGGACAGGTACGACCACAGCTGGTGAGGGTTGAGACGAGGCAGTCGGAGATGCCTGTGTGGGTGACACTGAGCTGGGGATGACAGCAGGCAAGGCTGGCCCGGACACTGAGACAGGAGTGTCAGCCGGCGTAGAGACAGGAGTGGGCTGGGCTGGGTCAGACGCTGGAACAGGGGTGCTAGTGGACACAGATGGTGATGCAGGAGGAGGCGTGGGAGCAGCGGTACCTGTGGGGTGCGAAGCAGGCTGGACAGGTGGGATCTCTGGACCAACGGCAATGATAGCCGGATCATCAAGTGCTGGAGATCGAGAGGGGACTCGAGCGGACACATCAGCGTGGCGAGGAATGGTCACTGGCGAAGAGGTCTCCCCCATCCACCGAGGACCCTCACAGGAAGGGACATGAGATGCAGAGAGCGCTGTGATCGAAGTCAGATCACGGTATGTGAGTGACTCAAAAAACAGCGCGTCACGGGACTCAATGACACGACGGCGAGTGGGGTCCCAAAAGCGCCAGGCCTTCGACCACGGGGANGGGATCTCTGGACCAACGGCAATGATAGCCGGATCATCAAGTGCTGGAGATCGAGAGGGGACTCGAGCGGACACATCAGCGTGGCGAGGAATGGTCACTGGCGAAGAGGTCTCCCCCATCCACCGAGGACCCTCACAGGAAGGGACATGAGATGCAGAGAGCGCTGTGATCGAAGTCAGATCACGGTATGTGAGTGACTCAAAAAACAGCGCGTCACGGGACTCAATGACACGACGGCGAGTGGGGTCCCAAAAGCGCCAGGCCTTCGACCACGGGGAGATGCCGATGAAGGCACACAAGCGACCCCGAGGGGAGACCTTGGACCCCTGCTGGTCCTCGGTGTACCATACGGAGGCAAGGGATCCCCGGACGCGTGCGAGACGAAGATCGGCACGGTGGCCAAACCAGAGCTCGTACGGTGTAACATGATCCGGAAGCGGACCATGTGGGAGGCGGTTCCAGACCCACGTCATGTAGGCAAAGCCCTCGAATGCGAAGGACTCCGGGAGACCGCACTCAGACCGCATGGCGCGGACCGCATCCTCCATGGTGTGGTTCCAGCGCTCAGATACACCGTTCTGCTGTGGGGTAGCAGGAGCAGAGACCTGGTGAAAAATACCGTGCTCAGCAAAGAAGGAGTCCATCTCGCCGAGGAACTCGCCGCCGCAATCCGAGTGAAAGGTATGTAGGGTGTGGCAAGACTGACGCTCAGCCATCATGAGCCAGAGCCGAACCGCAAGGGCGGCGTCGCTCTTCTGACGCAGACTGTAGACCCACCGCATCCGGGTGAAGTCATCGGTCAGCGTCAGAACATACCGGCCCCTCTCGGATAGCGACTGGACCGGGAGAGGACCAAGCAGGTCTGAGTGGACCAACTCGAGGGGCCTCAGCGCTCGGGAACGCGAATCAGGGTAAGTGCACCGGTGCATCTTACCCTGAGCGCAAAAAAGACAGTCGGTCTTGGGTGGCTTCTCAAAAGAAGCCACGTCAAGACCAAGAGCGGGCTGTGTCCCGATGAGCTTCGACACCGTGTCGGAGCCCACATGACACAGACGTCGGTGAAGCAACTGCTGGTGTTCCGGGGATAGAACTCCAGTGACAAAAACGCGACCAGAGGAGGTGGGAGAGCAAGGGGAGGAGGGGCGAGCGATGCGGTACAAATCATCTGAGACTGAAGCACGCAAGACAATGCTACGGTGTCAAGAGAAGTCACAATCGCTGAGTCAGCGGTATGCTCAACGGAGAGACCCATCAGAGTGCAGGCACGCACAGACAGCAAACTGAGCTCAAGATCAGGCACAAACAGCACGTCAGAGAGATACAGGGGGCCAGACGGACCATCAAAGCATACAACCCCAACACCGTGAACCGGTAAGGACTGACCAGAACCTGTACGGACAGAACGGACAGTCGTGACAGGACCAAGTACCACAAAGTCACTACGACGACACGTCATGTGGTGGGTGGCACCGGAATCAATGATCCAAGTGCCACCGGAGTCACGACTGGTGGACGTCACTGTACAACGAGCAATAGAACACTCGACATCAGAGGGACGCTGAGCCGTCAGTGGGAAGGAACGACGTACATCACGAAGGTGAGACTCATGAATCCGGTCAGTGCAGTCAGGCCCATCATCATCACATGCAGACCGTGCTCCCCCACACGTGTCATCACGAGTCACGAGGACGGACGAACAAGCAGTCTGTGACCCACTCGACGATGACAACACACTCGCACCTCCCTGAAAGCGAAGCGCTAGAAGATGACGAAGCTCGGCGATGGTGCGGTCACGTGGGTCTGGATCACTGCTGCTCGCCAGTGAGGATGCAGGAACAGATGCAGTCGTAGTCGCCGCGCATCCAGAGGAGTGTGCGGTTGACGTGCCGGACGCGGTGCGAGCGGCATGGGCAGCCTGAAGTGCGCGAGTGATGCGCTCCCAGTCGAGCGGCTGCTGGCACTCGGTGTAGCGATGGGCACCTCCACAGTTGTAGCAGTGCACGGAACGGCCACTGCTACCACTGGATGACGAGTGCTGCTGACCCGATCCGCGCTTCCTATTCTTCTTCTTCCCCTGGGCAACTGCTGCAATGCCCTACGTCTGCGTGGGTGTAGACGGGGTCGAAGAGGAGGAGGAAGATGAGGTCGTGATGGAGGAAGGTGAGGGTGACTGCAGGAGGGAAGATGGTGGTGAGGCGAGGAATGCGGTAGCGAGAGAAGTCTCCTGATGTGCTACTGCTGCCTCGCGGGCCGACGTCACCTGGAGGAAAAGATGATGGGCCCACGAGAGCAGCTGCAGGGTGGCTGAGAAAGGCTCGAGAGCAGCGTCGCTGTACCGTGTGAATATGTCGGTGTACTCCAAGCGAACTCCGAGCATGATCGTCCGAAGCGCCCACAGCTGTGTGCCCCCTGAGGTCCCCAGGCGCGTGTAGATACGCATGGCGCGTCGCCAGTAGTCCGCAGCAGGCTCCGCTGGTCCCTGACGGAGGGAGTGGAAGGCACGAATGTGTGACGCACGGGTGGCGTGCGTCTTTGCGGCCAGGAGGGACAACGCCAGATCCCAGCCTCCACGAGGATCAGCTCCGGTGCTTGTGCCAGCCTCGCCGAGGAAGGGACGGAAGTCAACAACAGTCTCGCGTGGCATGGCGTAGAGAAGTCCTCGCATGGCTCGGGCTGCTGTCAGCACCTGTGCTGGATCTGTAGACTGGTATGGGCTGTGGTAGTAAGGCCACACTCCCTCAGAAGTAGCCCACACCTGAAANTGTGACGCACGGGTGGCGTGCGTCTCTGCGGCCAGGAGGGACAACGCCAGATCCCAGCCTCCACGAGGATCAGCTCCGGTGCCTGTGCCAGCCTCGCCGAGGAAGGGACGGAAGTCAACGACAGTCTCGCGTGGCATGGCGTAGAGAAGCCCTCGCATGGCCCGGGCTGCTGTCAGCACCTGTGCTGGATCTGTAGACTGGTATGGGCTGTGGTAGTAAGGCCACACTCCCTCAGTAGTGGCCCACACCTGAAACAGGATCTCCCAGCAGTCAAAGCCATCCTCGCTGATGTACCGTGGAGGTGGTGCCTCAAAGTCCTTTGGCTGCCGCTCCGTGGGGAGAGCAGCCGTAGGCTGAGGAGGACGAGTGACGGGAAAAACTCCTGGAAGGGGATGATCACTGAGGAAGTCAGGTGACGGTCGTATCGGGGACACGGGTGGAGGTCGGATACCCGTCTGCAGCTGACGGAGGCGCTCCTGTAGAAGACGAATCTCCCGCTCCTGGGAGTCATCCTCGAAGCCTGACATGAATGGCTCGTCATCAAGAAGGTCCTCAGGTGGTCGGGAGACCACATCAGGGGGTGAAGCAGGCGGGGCACGTGTCACGGGCACCTGAGCCGAGTGCTGGGTGGAGGCCGCAGCGCCGGCAGCTCCCTCAGAAATCCGCGGAGGAGCCGTGGACTGAGCGCGCAGGAGCTCAGTCAGCGTGCGGATCGCGTGAGTCTGCTCTCGCTGCAGACGACGCATCTCCTCCTGCTGGCTGCGCAGGTCCTCAATGGCCTGCGAGCGAGGGCTCAATACCCCTGAAGAAGAGGAGGAGGGATCACCTGGTCCCTTGTCCTTGTCG
>SZWC01019206.1:28277-39530 GCA_023375785.1 Penium margaritaceum | reverse complement strand
AGATAGATAGATAGATAGATAGATAGATAGATAGATAGAGAGAGAGAGAAGGGTGTAGAGAAATAAAGAAGGATATGTGTAACTTTGAGAGGGACAAGCAAACTAGAAATGATGGACAAAAACATGAGATCACACTACTTGTGTGCACTTGTTATAGAGTGTATTGTGTTAGTGCAAAACGTTGGAGCGCACTAGTGGAGTGCACTGGAAATGCAGTGCGTGATTTCCCCACCATTGGACATATATGACCTTGTATTACGGCATGGAGACAACACTACCTTGGTAAAAGGGTATCGTGAATCAGGTAGATAATACCCATCTTTTGGTATGAAGAAGCCCTTGTTGTAAGAGTCCTAATTGACCTTGGTGTCATGTGTCGATCCCTCGCAGCCCGCTTTCACAAACAGCAACCGTCCGTCCATCCCCACCACTCCCATAATGTTATACAAAATCATGGCCTTAAGATCTTTGAACCTAGTTTGCTCTGACTGTCATAAAATGGCCCCTATGTTTCTGCCATCAATCACACCAAGGTAGTCCAAGAAAGCATGTCCATTTGTGTGGTTTTCAAGGGCCCAACATACGCTATTGCGGAGGGAGGGGAGCTTGATTTAGTGGCATTGGAGTCCAAGGATAGCCTTGAGCACACTGTAGAAATGTCAATGCACCGTTTCCCCACTATGCCGAAACACTCTTTGGAACAAGCGGTTGGTGTCCGCTTGGCCTACAATAGATAGGAACATGGGGAGTTGGTGAGCAACAACTGTCCTTTGTTTGGTTGGCAAGAGGAGGCCACGGTTGTATTACTCATCACTCAATTTGAAGAATGTCCCCTTCCCCATCCTGCATAGCTCCTGGAACTGGACATCAATCTTTTGGACCAATATCCTTGTCCACTCCACTTCTCTTTTACGCTCACTTCGAACCACTTTCTTCTAAAAATGAAGGGCCATGATTCGTAGGATGCCGTAAATGGCATGGAGCCACCATTTTGTTGCTGCTTGCAAGGCATGCTGAAGTTCATGTGGCACCATGGCCAGAAGGTGCATGGAGATGTACAAGTGTCTACAATGTTTTGGACAGTCGCAACAACGCCCTGCTTTGCCTGTGAGCCGGCAAGGTGTGGGGTGAATATTGTGGTACCTTGCCAAGGAGGAGTTGAATGGTAGGTGTTATTCGACTGAGAATTTGGGGTGCTGAATCGTCGGTGACAAGAGCATTGAATGGTTCCGTGTCACTCCGTCGCGATGGGTGATGGATGGGATTTTTTTTTCTCTCACACGTCTGGATGGCAACCAAAAGGCCATCATAATGGAGAATGGCGTCACATGTAGAAAACACTTCAATTCTTTTAGAACTGACAGTGGTTTGGTGTCAATATGTGATGGATTTTCAAAAATTGCATTTGACGGGCGAAGATTCCATCATGTCAGCGCACACAACATGTTCATAAAAGTGTTGATGTGAAAAAGTGGATAGATTCCTTGTCAACGTCCACGTATCATTCGAGCTGGACCTTTTTGCTTTTTTTGCACCATGCCTAAATGTAGCAAATGGGCCGGTTCGGCCCTCCCTCCTCGCTGAAGCGAGGGGCGGTTGCGCACCACCCCTCGCGTCAGCGAGGGCTGGCCGACGGCCAGCAATTCGTTGGCCATCGGCCAGCTCGCTGCCGGCTGGACGGCCGGCGGCCGGCCAAGCGACCGGCCGGTCACCGGCCGGCCGGTCGCTTGGCCGGCCATTGATCGCGGCCTCAGCCCGATTGGCGGCTGAGGGGCCACGAGGGCCTCGAGGGCGAGGCCTCGTGGCCTCATGCCCTTGCCCCCCCTCGCCCTCCTTGCAAACGAACTAGAGAGGACGAGGGATAGGGGGAGCGAGGGTGAGGTCGAAATAGCTGGCGCAAAATCGCCAGCGTGCCTCGCACACGACGATTTTGTGCCAGAATGACAAAACGTAAATCAAAGTATGTTTATGATAAACTTCGATGTAAAAAAAACGAAACAACTCGTGCAAACACATGATTTTGAGGTAAAAACCCCCGGTTTGGGTCCCAAAACTAGGGGTTTGGTTAAAGACGGAAATGGGCCTTCGGAGACTCAAAACATTGGAGTCTCCTTGCTCTGGGTCGTTGATGACGATTGCCCCTCAGTCTTGCGAAGGGGGTAAACCCTTGACGCGGACTGAGAACGCCATTCTACGAACTCCAACGACGACTTCAGAGCAAGAGCTGAAGACTCGACCCATTACAGTGGTTATCAGAGCCAGACGACCCTTGCGACCAAGGGTTTAGCGGAAACGGCGGCTACGACATAGATAAAACGCCACCGGAAGCTACAAGCAGCAATAGAAACGCCAGAAGGGACTACGGCATCTACACTTCATGGATTGAAGCGCCGTAAAGTGCGTTAAAGAGCTTGAAAAAAGCTCTACTTGGTGATGACTCTTCCTTCCAGCCTCTCCTCACTTCTAGAGGGCTAAGAAGATTTTTTTGGGGCGGTGTGGGGAGTCCCCACCCTAAAATACCACAAAATCCTCTCCATTTCCAAGGCTCCTTCAAAACCCCTTCATCCAAAAATTGGGACAGCACCCCTCCCTAAGCTTAGGGACTCTCACGGCCTGAGAGCACAGTAAAAAGAAGGAGGGCGACACGTTGGGGACTTTTTGGCGGCTTCCCCAACAACGCAGGCTCAAGGAGGACGTCGCCAAGGGGCGCGAGACGTGACAAGAAGACGCAAGAAGAGACCAAGGAAGACCAGAAGACAAGAAGACAAGAAGACAAGAAAAAAAGTTGTCTTTTTATTCTTGACCATGTACTTGCTTGTCTTTTTGCTCTTTGTCTTAGTTTTGTGAGCGGTACTTCTTATTACTCCCTTTTATTGTGATTTTCTATTTTCCTTAGATCCTAGTTGCTACCAAGTGCCGTGAGTCACGGCTTAGGAGGACTAGCTTCCTAACCCACGACCTTGTGCCAACGTGGCGGCCTAGGAAAGTAGAAATTTAATTTGAAATTGCCTCACCAATCGTGAGAGACACATCTTAGGAGGCGATTCCTCCTCGTTGTGGGGTGATCCTCACAACGACCTTCACGTGCTAGTTGCACGAGCGACGAGATGGCAACTGCCGGACCGTCCAAGACAAACAAGGGCAAGGTGGTGATGGCCTCACCACGAGCTCTCAGCACACTCCAAAACTTGGGAGCCGCCACCGCGAGCACGGTTGCCAACCCAAAAGGCAACCGTACCGCCAAGGGCAACCCTACCGCCGAAGGTAACCGACGCCAACCTCGACGATACCGAGCAGCGTGCGGAGGCCAAAAAGGTGCTTGACGAGCACATCCACGTGCATTTGAGCGACCCCCACGCAATGGACGATGCAATGGAGGAGGACCTCCCGGGGAGATACCCCGACAAAGAGCACGACGTCGATGATGGCGAAGGCGACAAATCGCGACCATCGCCATCGTTGTGCGACAAACTTGAGCCGATTGCTCAAGAAGGGCAAGACGCCGGCCGCATCGCCTGAAGTTGCCGACGGCAGCGAGATTGCTGAGAGCAGCTAGGGCGTTGAAAGCAGCCACACGGGAAGTACCTACGAGAACGAGTTGGACGACATCGTCGTGAAGGCAATTCGCGATGACCGTCGTAGGCTCGCGAAGTTTGCTGCCAAGGCCGCAGGCCAACTCAAGATCACCACCAATGGTGGAGATACGGCACCACTCGGATGAATGGGGGCGGACCCTCCTTCCTACGATGCGGCCGCAATGGGGCAAGACATCGATCATTCGAGCGTCGTCGCCAACGACAGTCTCCTCCAAAAGGTGGGACTCCTTGCAGGCATGTACGCGAACCACGTCGGGCAGAGAATCACGGAACTTGACCGTGATCGCCAGCTATAGCGCTTGGCCGCCCATGAGGCAAGTCGCAGATGCAACGACCTCAACAAGGCGTTGCAAAGCGTGACCTACGTGCAGATGCAGCAGCAAGTGCAGCGTACCATAGCTGCGGATGCCACTGCCGGTGGCAGCGACGACTTGCCTGCCTCAATGACTTTGGGGTTGGTATTAAACACGTCCTTCCTCCACAGTGTGGAAATCTTCCAAAAGGGCTTGAAGCTGACCGAATGGCTGAACCGCATGGAGCACGTCCTACGTGTGCACAAGGCTCCACTTGGCCAGTGGGGTGACCTTGCCACGATGCGGCTTGAAGACAAACTCTTCAAGTATGTGGAGAAGGAGTGGACTACGTAGCAGGCGCACCTCGAGTGGCAGTCTATGCCGTGGGAGGCCCTTTGCGCGATCATGCGCAAGAAGTGCACCCAACGTGAGGAGGCGCAGCGCGCCTTCCACAAGATCAAGGACTTGAGTGCATGCTCTTCGAGTACTTGCGTGATGGTCGCACCAGCGAGAAGCTGAAGGACAAGACCACTACAGCAGCCACTAACCAAGCTTGGACAAGCTGGAGGGCGTTGCGCGACTACATGAGCGAAGTGTATTCGGCGAACCCGAAGCACTACTATGATGCATAGCCAAACGCACGGGCACAACAAGGCCCCGACATGTGCATGAACGCTACAGGGGCTGGTGGGTCAATTGGACAGTGAGGCGGGGCCAAGGGGAAGCAGCCTGCAAACCCTCAAGCTAAGAAGGCTGGTGGATACAAGGGTCCCAACAACTAGCGCAGCCGCAAGAATGACGAACTGCAGGCGGGACGTGAGCGTCGCAACACATCCTTTCACGAAGGGCTATGCCACAGCTGCATGCATCTGGGCCACTTTAGGGCTCAGTGCCCTCAGGCTGTTGGAGGTGGACAAGAGGCCGCGGCGTTAACTTCAGCAGTAGCACCTCGTGGGCATGGTGCAGTAGGAGGCCGCGGACAGGGCCGTGGACAGGGTCGCGGTCGTGGCAATGGGCCCGGCCGTGGTAACGGACAGGGCCGTGGGGCGGGTTTTCCCCACTCCAGAGTGACGTCAGTGGGGACCACTCAGGGATAAAACAGGATCATGAGTGTGGGTTCATGTTTTCAGATGAGGATGTTAAACAATTTGAGTTTTTTACGAGTTCAAGTTTCTCTGTTGTCTTCTCTCCTCTTGTTGAACCGCATTCTACACTTGCTGACCGACATTGCCCACTAAACCTTGCATCTCCGGACAAGATGCATGATCGTACATGCTTAGTGGTGGTGACACCAACCACTGTGCAAGAGTTGTGTGACACAGTGATTGAAGCAAACGCCCTCAAAGCAATGAGTTCAATCACGTTCGTAGTACCTTTAATCGACGATTTTGACCCAGTCAAATTTAAAGGGTGGAAGTTGCTAGCCGAATTCACACGTGCCCACAAGATGTGGACTCGAGTGGGTGAATTGTGGGAACTGTGACGCCCGTCGTACAGAGTCCGTATTCATCAGAAACTCGGCTTACCATCTTCGAATCTGTTCACTCGGAAGAGTGGAGGCAACATGGCGATGCAGTTCAAAGGACACCTAGTTGGTGCTCCCGTGAACGTACTGGCTGACACTGGAGGGGAAGACTCTTTTGTTAACCTTGGCTTTACCCGACAAGTTGGCCTGAAGTACGAGCCATCAAATGGCACAGTTGTTGTCGGTGTCAACCATACGGTACCCGTGATCGGTACTTGCAAAGCAGTAAATTGTATTCAAGGGTACACATAGAGTGTCACGTTAAAAGCACTTAACCTTCTTGACCCGTTTGACGTGGTGCTAGGCGATCACTGGCTCCGTGACAACAAGGCTCTAATGTGTTTTGAATCAAAGCGTTTGATCCTCCGAAAAGGACAACGCCGCTTTACGTTGATTCCAAGTACGGAACTATCACCGGCCCGACTCAAAGTTCATGCCAACTTGTCTGCAATGAAGGTCAAGAGACGTATATGACAAGGTTGTCGATACTTCTTGGCTCAGCTGCAGAAAGTAGAGGGCGACGTGACGGAAGGCATGCCACAAGAGATCAGATCTCTATTTGCGGAGTTCTCGGACGTATTCCAAGACCCACCGGCTGGGCTTCCACCAGAAAGACACATGGGCCACAAGATTCCATTGCAACCGGAGGTGACTCCTCCGTTTAGACCCATGTATCGCCTTAGTCCAGCAGAAAAGTGAGAGGCCAAATGCTAAATCAAAGAGTACCTTGCAAAGGGGTGGATCAAGCCCAGTAGCTCGCCGTACGGTGCGCCAATCCTTTTTGTGAATAAAAAGGACGGTGGTTTACGCATGTACGTGGATTACCGGGTGTTGAACAAGCTGACGGTGAAAAATCAATTCCCCTTACCTCGGATTAAGGACCTTTTTGACCAACTCCAAGGCGCAAAAGTGTTTTCGTCCTTGGATTTGTCTCAAGGGTACCGTCAAATCCGCATCACGGAAGATGATGTGCCCAAAACTGTGTTTTGAACGCACATGGGACACTATCAGTTACGAGTGTTATGATTCGGGCTTACGAATGCCCCGGTAACCTTCCAAGGAGAAATGAACCGAACGTTCGCCAAGAAACTCGGACAATTTGTCTTGGTTTACCTGGACGACTTCCTGGTTCTCTCCAAATCAATGGAAGAGCACATAGAACATCTGCGCGAAGTTCTCGCAATCCTTCAAGAGCATAAGTTCTATGCAAAAGTGAGCAAGTGCAAGTATGCACAAGATGAACTCGAATACCTTGGACACATCGTCGGCAAGGACGGCATCCGTGTCGACTCACAAAAGGTCCAAGCCGTTGTGGACTGGCCACGTCCCGAGAATATTGGGCAGATACTGTCTTTCCTCGGCCTTGCAAACTACTTTTGATGGTTTATGCAAGGGTATTCGACCCTGGTAGGATTGCTAACCAGGCTCACGTAAAAAGATGTGCGTTGGGAATGGACATTTGATTGTGAGAACACTTTTCTCAAGGTCAAATAGCTCCTATCCATGGCGCCCGTCCTAGCTCTTCCGGATCCATTGCAACTGTGGGAGGTTCGATGTGATGCGTCGGTAGTAGGACTCGGAGCCGTCCTCATGGAGAACGGTCACCCAATTGCGTATGAGAGCTGGAAGCTCATTACCGCAAAAACGCGGTACACGATTGGGAATCAAGAGCTCCTTGCGGTAGTACACGCTTTCAGGATGTGGCGTTGCTACCTCAAGGGTGCTGAAGGGGGTGTGACGGCCGTGACCGACCATAATCCATTGGTGTTTTCCCAAACGCAACTGAATCTGTCAAGACGACAGGCGCGTTGGAGTGAATACCTGAGTCAATTTTTGTTCACATGGGAATATCGGCTAGGACGCATCAATGTGGCCGATCCACTAAGCCGACATCCTGTGGAAATTAATGCCACCACCGAGGCCAGTGGGTGTTTTATGGCCATTGCAACAGCATCAGTACTACCACCAGATCCCCCTACATCTCTGCGGCAACCACCACGAGAGATTATCCATTATAACGGTTTTGTAAACACGATTCGAATGGGATACTATGTGGATTCTTGGTTTCAAGACTCACAAAATCTGGACAAGTACGGCTTGGTGGAGGCTGCAGGAATCTTCTGGCATGGAGAACAAGTTGTTGTGCCAAACTCGGAAGACCTTCGAGCAAAGGTTATCTCCCAATTCCTCGACCCGCCGGTAGCAAGTCATGTGGGACCCCGAAAGACCGGAAAGGCACTCTCGGACCACTGTTGGTGGCCATGGTGGAATGTTGATCTCCGTAAATACTGTATGACATGCGACCCATGTCTTCGGAATAAGGCTAGCAACAAGAAGCCTGCTGGACTCCTCCAACAGCTTCCCATTGCTGGGACTCCATGGGAGTGCGTCAGCATGGACTTCAACACGGGTCTTCCGGACACGGCCTGTGGCCATGATGGAATACTAGTGGTCGTGGATCTTTTGACGAAGATGACATACTTCATTCCTACAACCACTGACGTGAACACAGAGGAGACTGATCGTCTCTTCTTTGAGGGTGTCGTAGAGTACCACAACTTGCCGTTGCGCATTATCTCCGATCGAGATAAAAAATTTGCTAGTAAGTTCTAGCAAAAGATGCACGAGTACTTCGGCAGTGAGTCACAAATGTCGACAACATTTCACCCTCAAACTGACGGATAAACATAACACATGACCCTGCCCTGCATGATTGGGAGGAATTCCTAACACCGGCAGAATTTACTGTGAACAAATCGGTGAACGAGTCCACACAGTTCCCATCGTTCGTGTTGAACAGTGGCCGGCATCCAGTGGTACCCTCCTCATTGGTGAAGAGTGGGAGTATAGGAGGGCAGGTTCCGTCCGCTCAAGCCTTTGCCGAGCGCATCGACTCCTTGTTACAGGAGGCAAAGGATCACCTTCAAGGAGCTCGGTAGTGACAAAAGGCATATGCCGACAAAGGTCGCCGGGAGGTCTCGTTTGACATCGGTGACAAAGTGTTGCTTAGCACGAAAAACCTTCGGCTGAAGTCGTCAGGGGCAAGAAAGCTTCTACGGAAGTGGATTGGGCCGTTTCCCATTGTGGCACGCATCAGGTCATTGGCATACCAATTGCTACTTCCGCCGAGTATGAAGATACATGACGTGTTTCATGTGATCCTATTGGCTCCATACACGGCAGAAGGAACCGTTCAGCCACCGCCAGCAGTCCTGGCCGCCGACGGCCAATACAAGGTCCTTCGCCTACTCCAGCACCAAGAGCGTACTCTTCGGTCGCTCGTAGTTACGGAGTACCTCATTCATTGGGCCGGTTGTGGACCTGAACATAATTCATGGGAGCCTGAATCTTTGTTGCCCACAGGGGTGGTCAACGAGTACTGGAGTAAGCTTGCAGCTCGCATGAATCGACGCGTGGTAGGAGGTACCACCTGAACGCGGAAAAAGTGAACAACATTCCCACAGGGCAGCATTCATGGACAGCGACCATAGGAGGTTGGGGACGCCCAACATGGTTGTCGCGCGGACGCTCCAGCCTAAAGGGGGGAGGCCGCTAGCCGTGCTGACCTACAAGCTGCAGCTTAGGTCTAAGTATCATGCACGTGTTCATGTTTAGTTGGTGACTAAAACTATTAATTTTCTTTCACAATGTTGATGACTCACTAAGTGACAATCTTACTTGTTCATGAACCGGGACGGTTCATAATAAGTGGGGAGGAATGTAGCGGGAGGGTCGGTTCGGCCCTCCATCCTCGCTGAAGTGAGGGGTGGTTGCGTACCACCCCTCGCGTCAGCAAGGGCTGGCCGACGGCCAGCAATTCGCTGGCCATCGGCCAGCTCGCTGCCGGCCGACTGGACGGCCGGCGGCTGGTCAAGCGACCTGCCGGCCACCGGCCGGCCAGCTGCCAGCCGCCGATCGCGGCCTCAGCCCGATCGGCGGCTGAGGGGCCACGAGGGCCTCGAGGGCGAGGCCTCGTGGCCTCGTGCCCTCGCCCCCCCTCACCCTCCTCGCAAACGAGCAACAGAGGACGAGGGATAGGGGGAGGGAGGGTGAGGTCGAAATAGCTGGCGCGAAATCGCTAGTGTGCCTCGCACGCGACGATTTCGCGCCAAAACGACAAAACGTAAATCGAAGTTCGTTTACGACGAACTTCGACACAAAACAAACAAAATAGCTTGTGCGAACACACGAGTTCGAGGTAAAAACCCCCGGTTTGGGTCCTAAAACCAGGGGTTTGGTTAAAAACGGAAATGGGCCTCTGGAGACTCGAAACATTCGAGTTTCCCTGCTCTGGGTCGTTGATGACGATTGCCCCTCAGTCTTGCGAAGGGGGTAAACCCCTGACGCGGACTGAGAACGCCATTCCGCAAACTCCGACGACGACTTCAGAGTAGGAGCTGAAGACTCGACCCGTTACACTAAATGTCGGCTTGGTGTGTTATCATTTGCAATTATCACCTGTTGGCAAGTCGACACCCTCAGCCAGCAATCCGACCTGGAATCCGTGTATAGGCCAGAATCTGTCCGCGGCTCCGTTCCTCGAGACGGATCTGTAAGTTTCGTCCGAATCCAAACGTACTCTAACTGCCTTGTAGCGAATGCTTTCTTACGATATGGAGGATGGTGGATTCTGTTTGGTATGATTTGGGGTAGGGCAATGAGAGGCGGACATTGAGTGTTGATGGGTAACCTTTATTTTCGCCCTAATCCTATCGTATTGGAGTTCTCTGGGAATCTGTCTTAGCACCTGCATCACCAGCATCAGCAGCAACGGCGCCAGCAGCGACTGTGGTGACGGTGGCGGCAGCTGCAGCGGCAGGAACAGCGTGAGCAGCAGCAGCAGGTGCTAAGCTACGGAACTGGAAACGGGAGTTTGTACACGCCGTTGCTGCTGCGGCGAGCTCGCTGGAACCTCCATGCCCACGCTGGCCAACTTCGCCTACACCACGGCCATGACCGCCGCCACGCTGGTGGTCGTGGGCATGGTCATGGCGATGGGCACGGGAGTGCGCGAGGTCAGTGCGCAAGCCCTCGTGTCAACCTCTCAGGGGTGGGCTTCAGACGCCGCCCTTGCCACGCGTGCAGCTGGACGTGCCCCTTCGTCGTCCGCCACTGCTTTCGCTTCCCTTGCTTCTGCCTCTCCTGTTTCTGCTTCTGCTTCCCCTGCTTCTGCCACTGCCTCAGTTTCTGGCTCACCCTCTGCTTCTGCGTCTACTTCTGCGTCTGATTCTGCTTCTGCTTCTGCTTCTCCTGCTGTTACCTCTGGCGGTAAGGTGAAAGGAGAAGAAGGCGATGTTGAGGTACCCATTTCTGCTGTCACTGGGGGCGGAGGGCAGGCGCTCCTCGGCCGTCGAAGTAGGGTCTGGTCGTTGCCTCTGCCTAGCAGAGCAGATAGTGTGCGGAGCTTTTCCAGATGGAGTTCGTGGCTGCCGCATAGCTTGTCGTTCTGGCTGCCGCCACAGCAGCAGGAGCAGCAGCGTGGGAATGCTCAGCTGCAGTCGGCGCAGGGGCAGCAGAAGGAGCAGCAGAGGCAGCACCAAAAGCAGCAGTGGCAGGGGTGGCAGGGCGATCCCCGTGGCCCTGTGGAGGAGAATGCAGCTTTGTCTGGATTGCCTCGAGCAAAGGCCCTCTCTCCATTGCCCTTTGTCGTGCTTCATGGTAGGAAGGACACTGCGCCCCCGCTCCTCCTTACCACGCCTTTCATTCCCTTCTTTCTCCCCTCCTCCTCTTCGTCGTCATGGCCGCTGCAGTTGCTGCCGTCCTTGCCCAGCTGCCGCTGTCGTTGCCCCGGCCCTCCTCCTCCTCCTCCTCCTCCTCCTCCTCCTCCTCCTCCTCCTCC
>SZWC01019205.1:15132-52788 GCA_023375785.1 Penium margaritaceum | reverse complement strand
ACACACACACACACACACACACACACACACGCACACACACACACACACACACACACACACACAGACACACACACACACACACACACACACACACGCACACACACACACACACACACACACACACAAACACACACACACACACACACACACACACACACGCACACACACACACACACACACACACACACACACACACACACACACACACACACACACACACACACACACACACACACACACACACACACACACACACACAAACATACACACACATACATACATACATTATCATTGTTCATGTATTTTCCTACACAGCTACTGATGGTGACCCCCTGGCTGCTGTTCATGCACATGAAGATCCATGAGGGGTACAAGGACTTGTCGACGGCTGGAGGATTGCAATTTTCAATCCGGTGGCAACCTGGAGAAGAGAAATGGAGGGAAAATGACATTGAGCAGTAAAATTATGACATTCTCTTGCTCAAATGAGTGTGGGGACAATAGGACGTGGCCTCAACAACACATGGTGCCTCATTGTTTAGCTAATGTGACATGAGATGTGTGACCACATGCTACTAGGATAGGGAAAACAGTGGAGCATGGGTACATTAGGAGATTACCAAGGTTGAGGTCAAACCCGTCGGTGGGACTGTGCTAGCGAGGTTGATTGGATGTCGCTAGCTTGTTGCCGGCCGATGGGAGGCCTTGCGACGTTCTAAGACCATCACCTGTAATCCCTTGCCATGGATTCATGGCATGTAAAAGCAAACTGATTTGAGGATTTTGGTTCCTCGCCCTCGTTCACTGGTTGATGTAGAGTGTGTGTGAAGAGATCAATTGGTGACCCTCTACACCTATTAGAGCGAGGAGATGGCGGTCTCCCTTCAGAGAATTGTAGCGGAGTGAACAACCTGCGATTTGCGATCCGTGGGCCAGAAGGTGTTGCTGCAGTGTGAAAGCAGCTACTGCAGCAGCAACTGAAGCACCAGCGGCTGCAACATCACCGAGAGCAGCTGTTGAAGCTACTGCAGCTGTTGCTGTCTCCAGAGGTTATGTTACGCCTGCAGCAGCTGTAGATGTTGTCGGGGATGCAACAAGAACGGAAGCTGCAACAATCGAGGTAGCTTCAGCAGCCATTCCACCATCAGCCGCAGCTGCAAGTGCCTTAGAGGTAGCGAAGGCTGCCGTTGGACATGCTGTCGCCTGTCCTACAGCCACGGCGACAGCAGCTCCAGTAGCCACAACTGCTAGTAGGGTAGCAACAACAAGTTGTTCAGACACACTGTTGGCGGCCAAAGCCACTGCCACAACTGCTACTACATGAGCCACCACCACGGCAGCTGTAACGATAGCATCTGCCAGATCAGCAACAGTTGGAGAAGCGACTGTACTTACAACAATTAATGTAGTGTGTTAGAGGGAGCTGGGACTACCAAAGCTGCATCCACTGCTTGACTCTGGTTAGCCGTCCTCTTGACAGCAGCAGTTTGCTTGGCTAAGCCCTTTAGAAGCAGCTGCTTAGCAGAATAGGAGTAGCTGTTGTAGAAAAAAGGGGTTGGGGGTCCAGAACGCCACACATGGGCCGTGGGAAGTCGTCCTTCTTCTTGGCACAACTCACTTCGCACTGTGGTCAGTTTTCTTTACAGACACCAGAGGAGGGCCACCAAGTGTCCGTCCTCCCTTCCCTTCCTTTTTCTGCTGGGCCGATGAGGGATTGGTTCTTCTCCCTCGCAGCGGCATACCGCCCTGCCAACTGGAGTACCTGGGCCTTGGACTCTCATCACGAAAATTTCCTGCAGAGCCGGAGGCTCAATGCTTTCAGATTTTTTACCGGCAGCAGTGTGCGTGACAAAAGCCATATAATTTCTGCAGTCTCAACGTCATTGGTTTGGTCCCCAATTATGCCAGTGATCTGGAATGAGGCCAATGTCGGGCACTCAAACCCCCGGGTTGGATGAACCCCAGACAAAAGCCGAAGAATCTCATTGTTCTTGGTGTCCAACCACTCAGTGGTTGGACATCCCGGATGCAAATGTTCAATCTCAAGAGGTTTTGCTCAACCAGGTCTTGGCCAATCTCAAACGTTGCTAGCCCAACAGACTGGGCCTTAAATGCTTGCCCAGCCAGTCGGATGACCAACTGGCAGTATGTCAGTTGCATCTTCTAGTACCGAATCTCAGCAGTATCAACATCAGCAGCAGCCGCAGCAGCAGCAGTAGTAGCCCCATCAGCAATAGCAGCAGCAGCAAAAATTGTCTTTCACTCCCTTGCAACATCAACAACAGCAACATTTGTATGCCCAAAGTCTTATGCAATCATTTCTAGCGCAATCATTTCTGTCGCTAGTGTCATTATTGCAGTCATGTTCCTCATGTGTGTCAGCAGTCTAGCATAGGCGGTACGGCCATGTCTAGCTTGATTATGCCAAAAGGACATCCAACAAATAATTTTGAGTTGCCACCTCCTCGATACTCGGATACCCTTGGGTTTGAGGTGTTTGGGTTCCAGTTTCATACTTGGGCTATCGGCGAGGGGTTGTTTTCCTATTATATGACTTATAATCATGCCATAAATGCAACACAGTCTGCAGCTACGGCTTGAGCAGTCCGCGACCCAGTCCTTGCGTTCCCAGACGACTCCATTGTGGATGTTAAACCATTTGAGGCAAATCTGACTGGGCAGGGTGCGGACCCCCTTGGAGCTTGCCAACTCGCTCCGACCACCCATCAGCGCATTGGTCAGGCTGATCTCAATGAACGCATTTACGATTTCACTTCCCTTCGTAAGAGTGATACAAAGGTTGTTGATGTATACTGGCCCCGTGCATTGTGTGCCTATACTCGCTTGGGCACACAGATGCTGCCCTAGTACGCAGCTTTGGCTACGATCATGCTGGGAGCTCATAAAAAGTACTAGGACATTTTCCAGTGTTTGAGCCCACGGAGTTCATGCGCATGGGGGAGACTGGCACCCTCCTTCCTTGGACACGGAACTATTGTGTGCAAGTGGCAGCCATGGGTTACGTTACAGCCACTTCTCACACTCCATCTGTTTCAGCATCACCCATCTCCTTCATCCACCCTCCCTCGCCATTGATCACCTCCTCCAGATCTCCTCCATCGACTGCTGGCACTCCGGTGGTTCTAGATAAGGGTAGGAAGGGGAAAGGGAATAAAGGAGGTAAGGGGACACGCGGTTCTTTGGGAGTAACTGATGGAGTTCTTTGCTACTAAAAATGTGGTGGAAACCACAAATGGCAGGAGTGTCCTTGTGAGCACAACTTTGCCAAGATTGGGCATGGGATTCACAATGCTTGGGGGTGCGTGTGAGTCGTGACAGCTGCACATCGGGTGCTTTCACGAGCAGTGTCCGCTGGGTGAACGTGGTTGTAGTTCCACACTTGGGAGAGAGCTCCTCAACACCCGCATTGTAGAACTGGAGCGAGCCCTCACATCCTCCTTCCATAGTGACACAGACTTGACCATTCAGGGAGGTGCGAATTGCATGCACAGTGCCGGGGACCACACCACTTGCACTACAGACAGATTGTGTATGATGGTTTTTTACGATGGCATGCCACTCTTTGTGGATGACTATATTCTCTGTGATTTGACGTCGTGGATTGAGTCGGTTCTTCATTGTGCATGTGTTATGCCAAATGGAGCATAGACGGTGAACAGGTAGATGTTGTGAGGTAGAACATGGTTGATAATTTGGGACACTTGAGTAATTTATAATGGACGGTAAGTGTAATTCGATGCAAGTGTCAAAATGATCGAACACATACATACAAGTGTCGAGTTACGAATGAGACATAGTCGGGTCATTGGGTCGATCTTGGAGCGACGCGTGTGGAGTTGTGTTGTGAGTGGTCGGATTGAGAAGCTCTGCCAAGGAATGGGGGTACTTTGAGCATCGATAGCGAAGATGCGAGATGCATATTCATAAATCTCGATATATCTCAATGCGTCGATAAGTCGACCAAAAGGCCGTGACACTTCTGTCGATGATTCTGGAAAGTGGTCAAATTTGTTAGAAGGTGCGAGAAGGTTCGCCGGAGGATGAGGACAGTTGTCTGAATCACCCTCGATCGTCGGAGTGAAAATCAGAGTCTCGACGTGCGGTGGGCTATTTGTGTAATGACATAAATACCCACTCAGAGAGATTAGGAGCTCGTTTACATCTGGTACGTAAGACTTCCCTCCCTTTTGGCCACGACGTCTTGGCACGCATATAGATATGGCCTGGTGACGGCGGTAGTATTCGTCGATCAAATGCTCAACGTCTCGCAGGTTTTCATAGGGTTCCCATCTGTTATGCGGGGCTTCGTAGCCGTGCCACTTGAAAAGATATTATGTCGTTTTACCACGTTGGTGATGGTTGAGGATGTCCTTGATGACATACTCAATGTCCTCATCCACTTGTACAGGAGGAGGGGGAGGCACATCCCTGCCAGGAAAGGTCTCTCCGGGGTCTCGGTAGTGCTTGAGTCTGTTGATATGGAAATCCGGATGAACTTGCATAGTGTCAGGGAGTTTGAGCTGCGTGACCACAGGGGTTTGCATGCGCTCGATCGCAAAACGACCCCAACCATCGGGGTTTGAGCTTCAAACAGTGGGCTCCGTGGAGTTTGATGTTGGCCGAACTGCGAAGAACTTTGTCGCCAGCGGCAAAAACATCGTAACTGTAATGTCGGTCAACTGCTCTTTTCATCGCTGCTTGTGTCTTTGCGAGTGTCTGTCGTGTTTCATCTTAGATGGCAGAGAAGTCACGGTGATGGACATTAACTGCGGGAATGTTACTCTGGTTGTGTAGTCTAGCTGGTGTGGCGGGAAGTTTGCTATACACCACATTGAACGGAGTTTTAGTGGTGGAGATTGCTGCATTGTATGCGATTTTTGCGGTCAAGAGATTTTGTGCCCAATCCGTCCCATGAGGTTGACATGATGTTTGGAGAAGTTGTTGGAGCGTCTGATTGGTCCGCACGGTTTGGCTCGTCTGAGAGTGATTTTGTGATCACTCATTGGACTTGACCTCTAGAGATTTACATCTTGTACATCTCTTATTTGAAGTGTTCGTGGTTCTCGAAGTCTCCGTATTTGCAATCTCCCGTCGACGGTTTTTCCTTCAAGCACCTGAGGTTTGGTCTCCAAACCCAGTTTGTGAAACATATCGATGCTTACGAAACTGTGAGAAGCTCCTCCGTCCAATATACAGGTACCATTATGCGACTCGTGCAACCTCGTGGTTGCACTTTTAGTAGTATCACAGGTTGGTCGTCCTCGTCCCCTCGTTGAAATTTGCGATATTAGAAACCCTGTGCAATGTCGTAGGCCATTCAGAAGGGCGGTTGTTCGTTGCAGATTGCTCCTCATGGACAAGGGTCACGCCTTTCACTCCTACCCTTTGCCATTTCCCGACTCATTTTTCTATGACTTCCTCCCTTTTCTGGCCTGCTGCTATATTTGGCAGTTGCGAGCGATATGCCCGACTTTTCCGTCGCTTAAAGCAGGTTACACGTATCTCTTTCTCTCTCGTTGACGGCATCCACTTCCATCAGATTGGAGGAGTCCCCCGACTGGCTTTTTCAGTTCCCATGATAATTGTGATTGGGAGGTCGCCAGCCATAGGATTCCTAGACTCAAGCATTGTAGTTAGTGTTGTCNTTTCACTCCTACCCTTTGCCATTTCCCGACTCATTTTTCTATGACTTCCTCCCTTTTCTGGCCTGCTGCTATATTTGGCAGTTGCGAGCGATATGCCCGACTTTTCCGTCGCTTAAAGCAGGTTACACGTATCTCTCTCTCTCTCTCTCGTTGACGGCATCCACTTCCATCAGATTGGAGGAGTCCCCCGACTGGCTTTTTCAGTTCCCATGATAATTGTGATTGGGAGGTCGCCAGCCATAGGATTCCTAGACTCAAGCATTGTAGTTAGTGTTGTCGACCCTTTTTGCTATTGTGATCATCCGCAACAATTTCTTTTGGATGCCAAAAATGGCGATCGCTCGTCGGATGTCTCGCTTTAGACTGTTGTTGTAGTGAAAACAAAACTCTTTGGAGGTGATTTTTGCACTAGTGATGATCTTGCAGAATCCTCGCGTGTAATCTTCTACGCTGGACTGCTGATGGAGACGCCAGAGCTTGTACTAAGCGTCAGACTTCTCTCTCAATCGTCCAAAACGTGCAAGAATCACGTGCGAGAACTCGTTCCAATAGGTTGGTGGCGTTAGCGCGTCTTTCAATTATGGATTGATCTACTCTGAGGGTAGAACGCCTGTAGTTGGTGATATGAGGCAGTGGCTGTTGTCCATTAATGAGGCCCCGTTGGTCTCCTGCTTCCTTTGGATGACCTTTAGATCTCACCACCAACTTAGTGCCCTGCCACACAAAAACACGGCTGCGAGGTCAATCTTCTTTTGATCGTCTTCAACCCCAGGAGCGGTGAAGTACACCTCCGGACTCGTTAGCTACATCAAAACCGTTCATCCCTTGGAATTTGTAGGATCAAACTGTTCAGGAGGGGCCGGGCGAATTTTGGGTTTGCTCAAGAGTTGAGTATTTCTCTCAACAAGTACCGCCTCCCATGCACTTGTGTTGCGAAGAGCTTCCATCACGACATTGAGTTGTTGGACCTGATGGCAGTTGATCCCCTTGAGCATGGGAATATGGTCTGCCATTTCCTCGTTGATCTACGTCTGTCATTCTTCCGGTGCCGCCTGTCGTTCTTACTGTAGAAATGGAGGCTTTTGGTATGGACGGCTGGTTTACCACCGTTGACTGGGTAGGTCGTCGGAGCCGTAGGGGTTGATCCAGCTGCCGCATAGCCTGCCACGGCAGTGTTTGCTGCCGCTTGAGGGTTCACGCTCATAGGCATATTCTGTTCCTCCATCGCCGAAGTTGTCACCAAAGACCCGCTGGTGGTCGTCGGATGGGCTTGCTCGCTTTACGTTGTAGTCGCAAAGTCTGTGAAGTCTTGATGTGTGAGATGCGCTGACAGCTTGTGCAAGGCAGTCCTCTTGATGGCTAAAGTAGTTAGATACCGCTCGAGCACCGCTATGCTCTAATACCAAGTATTATGACAAATGGAGCATAGATGGTGAATAGGTAGAAGTTGTGAGGTAGAACACGGTTGATAACTTGGGACACTTGAGCATTTTATAATTAGCGGTAAGTGTACTTCGACGATAAGTGTCGAAATGATCAAACACATGTATACAAGTGTTGAGTTACAAATGGGACTTAGTCGGGGTCGTTGGATCGATCGTCGAGCGACGCGTGTGGAGTCGCGTCATGAGTGGTCGGATCGAGAATCTCCGCCGAGGAATTGAAGGGCTTGGAGGATTGACGGTGATACTGCAAGATGCATCTTTTTAAATCTTGATATATCTCGATGCATCAAGAAGTCGACTGAAAGGTCGTGACACTTCTGTGGATGACTCCCAAAAGTGGTCAAAGTTGTCTGAAGGTGCGAGAAGGTTCGCTGGAGGACAAGGACGGTTGGCCGAATTGCCCTCGACCGTCTAAGCAAAAATCGGAGTCTCAACGCGCGATGGGCTATCTGTGTAATGAAAAAAATGCCCACTAGGAGAGATGAGGGGCTCGCCTACGTCTGGTACATAACATAGGGCCACCACTTCCCTCACATGAATCTCTCTCTTTGTGTTTTGTGTCCACAATGAAGCAGGTTGCGGATAGCAACTGGGTCATCGACTCAGGTAGCACCCATCATATGTGCTGTTACCGTGGTGATTATTTCAACTTTATCTAGTTGAGTCAGTCCGTTATGTGCACACAGGGTCATAACAAAAATTACGTGTTGGAAAGGTTTGGCTTGACGGTCCTACTGGCCCTGTCTACCTCTGTGATGTGCTGTATGTTCCTGACCTCGAGCTCTGTCCGTTTCAAGTCCTTCATTGCGACTGCCTTGGAATCACAGTCATGCATACTGCAAGAGTTTCCACCATCAATGTTCGCTCCATTGGCAGCGTTGTGCTTCGTGGTTTTAGCGTAGGCTGTCTGTACCACATTCTTTGCCATGCCGCTGCTTCCACATTACCTCCTGGTCGTGTCCATATGATTGGAATCAATGTTTGCTGCACCCGTCGTCTTTGTCATGTGCACTCTGCAACTATTGAGTCGCTTGTGCGTGTCAAGCTCGCCCTTGGCCTTGGCCCGGTCTCATTTGAGCCACTGGCTCAAATCTAATTGTCATTCTTGCCTCGTGTCATTTACCCCCCTTCTTCCACCACAACCTCCAGACCGCTAAAGCTTGTGCATGCCAACCTCATGGGGTCCTTCCACAACGAGTCCCAGGCTGAGCAAGGACTTTATGTCCTCACTTTGTCTGATGATTTCTCCCATTGTCGATGGGTGTCTTTTTGTGTCGTAAAAGCGGCACGGTGCCTGGTTCAAGCTGAATGCCAGAACAATCACCGCTTCCTCCACTTTTTTTCTGATCGTGAGAGGACAGTTCATGGGTTCTGCTGCTCATTTTCTTGATGATTAAGGTGTAACTCATGTGCTCTCCACTCCCTACATGACACAGAATAATGGTGTGTCTAAACTCTGGAACATCACAATGATTGATGTCGAGAGGTCCATGCGTGTTGAGTCTGGTTTGTCTGTCGACTTTGCCTTTGAGCCCATGGCCTATATGACGCGGTTCTCGAATTGCGTGCCTCATAGCCCGCTTCCCCGTCATGTGATCCCGCATGAGCATTGGTTTGGCCATCGTGCCAACCTTCATTTGGCACGAGTCTGGGGTTTTCTTGCATGTGTTTGGGTCCCTGCCTCTCAGCAAGGGAGCAAACTCTATCCTTTCGGTCAGTTGTGTCTGTTTTTGGGGGTCGCTCCACAGTCAAAGGCCTTGTAATCTTGGAACCCCAATTGACACTTCACTGTCGAGTCCCCTGAAGCCGTCTCCCTTGAGTCCTATGCGTAGCATATCTGCATTGGATTCGTTCCTCCCATCCTCAATCAGATTCCTATCCTTGCTCTGGACGTGTGGGTGAGAGTCCCCATGCGGGTGATCCTGTCGAGTCGGGCACATCTGTCCATGCTGTCAATGTTGTCCCTGTGTTGCCTGCATCCCCTTCGGTTGTAGTTGTACCTACTTAGTTGTACCTACACCTCCTGTGGCCCCAACTACCTCTCCCCCTCTTGCTGCATTGCTCCCTATGCCTCCTCCCTCACCAGTGGCTCCCTCTTCTGTTCCTCCTGTGATTATTTGATGAAAATACTACTGTCATCAATCCAAAGAGGAATGCATGCCATATCAAGTTGCCACAGAATCAACATTGAAACTATATTTGGAGGTAAAGCAAGGGCTTACTTCCATCAACCTACAAACTGGGAACACAATTCACTTAGAATAAACAAGTGTGGGTATTTATCCAGTCCGGTCCTATTCCTTTTGTAATACATACCCTTCTCCATGTTAGCATGCAAACCCTAGTCAAACTATTTCTCAAACTAAATTTGAGGTTTTAGGATTTTAGTTTTGCGTGTGTTCCTGCTAGGCTTTGCGGTAATGGGTCCCAACACGTTCCCTTTCAACACATGGAGAGTCTTGGACCCCCCTTGCAAACCGAATGTAAACCACTCCGCGAACAACAATAAACTCCTCAAAAGAGAAGTCTGTGATTGTTCGATGACAATGCTGTCATCACGAGTCCGACGAGGTATCTATGTCATATTACGTCGGAACAAGTTCGGCATCGAAACTGTTAAGGCCGAGCGGAACGTAGGTGGTTCACAAGGATGAGGTGCAAGACAAAAGACGATTTGAGGATTTAGGACAAATGGGTAATTTTTATTAGGTAGTAATAGTACGTGTCAAGTTAGTTAAGCACATACATACAATTCCAATAAAGAGAATGAGGCATATGTCGGATCCACGGTGTCGAGACCGAGCGACGAGTGCGAGGTTGCTCCGTGAGTGGCTGCTTTGAGAAGATTTTCCAAGAGATTGGGGGGCTTTAAGAATATCAAGGCATGTCTTTTTGAAATTCTAGCACCGTCAAGAAGTCAACCAAAGAACATTGAAACAACGGTATAGTTTATGACACTTTTTTTGACCTTTCAGGAAGGATGTCAAAGTCGTTAGAAACTTCTGGAACGGAACACCGCAGGTCAGGGACAGTCGGCCAAAATGTCCTCAGCCAAAAATAAATCCAGAGGTCATCGTGCGGTGGGTTATGAATGTAGTGAAAGAAATGCCCACTCGCAAATTTTCAAGACTTGTGGACGTAAAGGATGCAACACTTCCCCCCATTTAAGCCGCGACGTCCCTACACGTAGAGAGACAAAGGTTGATGATGACTTGGAAATTGTCGTAGGGCTCCCACCTATCGTGCACGGTATCGTAGCCGTGTCACTTGACCAAATACTCGGTCGTTTTTTCACGACGTCGATGTCCAAGAATGTCTTCAATCATGTACTCTGTATCCCCGCCCACTTGTACAGGGAGTGGAGGTACAAAATTTCTGCCAGGGAAGTCTGAATTGGGGTCCCGGTGGCACTCGAGTTTGCTGACGTGGAAGACGAGGTGGATCAGCATATTTTCAGGCAAGATAAATGAGGCGATAACATGGATTTGCATTTGCTCGATCTCAAACAGTCCAAATCATTA
Source organism: Penium margaritaceum (assembly GCA_023375785.1). Taxonomy (NCBI): domain Eukaryota; kingdom Viridiplantae; phylum Streptophyta; class Zygnematophyceae; order Desmidiales; family Peniaceae; genus Penium; species Penium margaritaceum. The sequence continues at coordinate 42,156 of SZWC01019205.1, read as the reverse complement.
GAGTTTGATGTTTGTAGAATCCTATCCTAGAAGTGTGATGTTTGTTGAGGTATGGAGGTCGTGATCGCCAGCGCTGAACACATCATTACTACGATGCTGGTCGGTTGCTTGCTTCATTGCTGCTTGAATCTTTGCAAGAGTCTGCTGTGTTTCCTCCTAAATGCCGGCAAAGTCCCTGCCTGGATGTCAATTGCTGGGATGTTGTTTTGACCGTACAATTGAGCCGGTATGGCAGGAATTTTACTGTAAACCATTACGAAGGGGAATTTATTGATTGCGGTAGAAGTGGTAGAGTTGTATCTGAGTTTGGCAACTGGCAGCTTGGCTGCCCAATCGATGCCGTGTGGCTCACATAATGTACGGAGAAGCTGTTTGTGTATCTGATTGACCCATTCCATATGCCCATCTGTTTGAGGATGGGACGCCGTTAGTAGCTGTATCCGACTGCTGGAACGCGTCATGAGTTCGTGCCAAAAACAACAAGTGAAGCGGCCATTTCTGTTTTTAATGATGGTACGTGGCATGGTGTGTAGCCGTATGATTTTATTTAAGAACAACCGTGTTGTTCCTTTTGTGGCGACGGTGGTCGTTGTCGGGATGAAGTGGGATGTTCTTGAAATCCTGTCCACCACAATGAGGATGACGTCATATCCCTCAGGAATGGCGGGCAGTCCCGTCACGAAGTCCTGATGTCGGCCACGGTTCTGTCAAATCAGATAGGTGTTGGAGGAGACCGTTGGCCTCGTGTGACGTGATTTTTCTCTCTGACAGGTATCACATGATTTGTGGAAGTTTGACATGTCGCTCTGCATCTTATTCAACTAGTAGTATCCGGGAAGCCTCTTCAGTGTCCTGTCTTTGCCGAAGTGTCCACCTGGACCTGTGTCGTGGCATTCCTCCAACAGTAATCTCTACGACTCCTTGTTTGGTGGCAGGATGACTTGGTGAGTGAATCGTCATCGCCACAAGGGATCTTGTAACCTTTTGCGAATAGTCTCTTGAGGTATGGGTCTCGTTCGACAAGCAACGTATTGATCTCGTCCATCAAATGCCGTCGCCGACTCAAAGCATCCGCCGGATTAGTTTTTTCCAGGCTGGTACTCGATGTCCTAGTCGAAGCTAGACTTGAGGAACTCCATCCATAGAGTCTTTCTATGGCCTAAATTTTCCTGGATTTTGAGATGTTTCAAGACGTTGTTGTCGGTGCGGACCGGCTGTTATCCACCTTTTTTGGGTCCATGGTGATTCGTCCGGCGCCAATAATATTTCCCAATAACTCAATCAAACAACAACAGAAGTCACATTTCAAGAAGTTAAAAAAAAAGTATTTCTTTGTAAAACTTCAAGAAACTTCAATGATGCCCAATGTGCTCCTCTAGGATAAGGCTGAGAACCAAAATTTCTTCAAGGTACACGAGGACAAAGTTGTCGAGGTACGGGCAGAATATGTTGTTCATTGTGGCTATAAATATTGCGGGGGTGTTTTTGAGTCGGAACTGCATAATCGTGAATGTAAAGTGTCCCTGTCTGGTGTGGAATACCATCTTCTTAACATCCTTATTAGATATGTGGGATATGATAATAGCTGCTGTGTAGGTCCATTTTGCTGAAAATTCGGGTACCATGGAGTTGGTCAAAACGTCTGTCTGCTAGCGGAAATGGATAGGGGCTCTTGATGGTGATGTCGTTCAATGCTCGGTATTCCATGCACATTTGCATCTCTACTTTTCTATTTTTTATGAAAATTACAGGCAATGCATATGGTGACATGGAGCGTTTGATGAATCCTTGACCGAGTATCTTGTTAAGCTACTTTTTGAGCTCACTCAGCTTGTAGTTGCTCATCTGATAGATCCCCTTCACCGTCGGTCTGCTGCCCAACTTGAGGTCTATCTAATGGTCAATGTTTTGCTATGGAGGTAGCTCTCAGGGCAGTTTGTCGGGGAAAACTCCATCAAACACCTCAACTAGTGACGCAAACTCCCCTAATACGGCTGTAAACTTCACAAGTATCGAGGTCGTCGCCACCGCTTCGGCAGCTAAAATTTCTTCTGTTGCTTCACCGTGGACTAGCCAAGCTGGAGCCCCACGTTCAAGGTAATGCTTGGTCACTTCTAGATACATCGATTGGTATTTTGTGGCTACCATAATGTCCTCTGCTACTTCTACCTCTGTTGCTTCCCCTATTCTCCATTATGTTGTGGGTCACTCGATCACCAACAGGTCTCGCTTTCTGGCCTGGATGCTGACGTAGACTGGAGTGCTGCTCCAGTCTACCTGCAGATTGTTTCAATGTAAGAAATATTGCCCGAGGATGATTTTGTGGTCACTCATTGGACAAGTCCTCCAGTCCATTACGCTGTGCAAATCTCCGATATGCTCTCAGAGTGGTTCGCGAGGTTAACAGGTGTGCACTCGTCCATCAGCGAGTTTTCCTTGGAACACCCCGGGTTTGGTCTGCAAATCTAGTTTCTAAAGCATGTCGTTCATAGCTTCTCATAACTTTATCAAAGACAAAGCTGTTAGAAGCTCCTCCATCAGTAATGAAGGTACCGTTCTAAGATTCTTACTACCTCTTGGTTGTACCCGTAACATTATTGTTTGTTGGTCATCCTCGTACCCCTCATAGAAATTTGCAATTGGAACCTTTTTCTACAGCAATGTGAGCCGCTCAGATGGGCGATTGGTCAGGCAGAAATTTGCGACCAGAAAGGAGCCTCGCCGTTTACTCCTGCCCTTTGTCTTTTCCTGACTCATCACTTTTTTTTGTGACTTCCTCCCCTTTTTGGTTTGCTGATGCCATTTCCAACAGTCATATGAGATTTGACCCGACATCCTTCAAGTCCAGCAAAGTCGTTGACTGCCTTGGTCGATGTCTTCAATCTCCATTGGAGACGAGGTATTCGTCGACTGCGACTTTCCTTTGCCACAATAGGAGTTGTGGCTTTGTGATTACCAGCTGTTGGATTCTTGTATCCAAGCATTTTAGTTGGTGCTGTCGATGCGATCTGCCACTATGATCATTTGCAGAAGGTTATCTTGGATGCCGAAGATGGTGATTGCTCACCAAATATCTCACTTGAGGCTGTTGTTGTAAGAGAAATACATTTCGTTAGGGGCGAGGTCACTCCCAATGATTATTACGTGGAAACTCTGAGTGTACTATGTCACGTTAAACTGTGGACACATACATTGGAGTATGTACGATGTGTCTATCTTCGTGTTCAACTTTGCAAAGTGAGCAGAAGTAGCGCGCGTGAAGTTGGTCCATGTTTCCAGTGTCATGAGGGAGTCGTGCCATGTCAAATCAATCTGCTCAACAGGTAGTATGTGTGCGGTCAACGATGTGAGAGCGGTCACGTTAGTCGTTGATCTGGCTCTTCCCATCTCTTGCTACTGTTGGATGGTCTTTAGGTCGGACAACCAACTCAAAGATGAGTCGCGCAAAAGCGAGGCTGCGAGGTCAATTTTCTTCTTGACATTGTTGACCCAAGCAGTGGTAAGGTACACCTCCAAACTCTTCAGCCACATCCTGACCGTTGGTCCCTTGGGGTTTACGGGATGGAAAGACTCAAGAATTGCTGTTCAAATATGGGATTCACTCGAGAGCCTTAAATTCCTTTCGGTGAGTACTGCTTTGCAAGAACGAGACACCCAAAGCTTCTCCATCGCCATGTTGATTTTTTGGAGCAGATGAGTGTTGAGGTTCTTGAGTCGTGTCAGCTTCTTGTACATATCTTTATTGATTCATGCATGTTGGATAATGCCTCCCATCATGCCAGGTGTCTTCCCAACATGCAACAAATGAGGCAGAGGGCTCCTAGAGCCCGAGGAATCCGTCACCGGGTTGGCCGTCGGGTTTGTTAGTGTTTTACCAATTACTGCAAAGGTTGCCGCTGCTGGTTGGTTTGCTTAGAGTGTGTCGGTGTTTGCGCACTGCTGATCCTTCATCACTGGAGTACTTGTCAGGGACTGCTACTCATCGTCGGTTGTGATTGCATTGCTCACCGTTCTCATCACAAGGTATTTGGTGGAGATACGCTGAGGAATCGTACAAGGTTGTTGGTAGGTAGTTAATGCGCCGGTTGTCCCTCCATTGGCACTGCGCTCAAATACCAAGTGTTATGCTGAGCGGAACAGAAGTGGTTTACAGGGATAAGATATGGGACTAAAGACAAATCCAAGATGTGGGACAAATGGCTAATTATTTATTTAGCAATAAGTGTACTTCAATGAAAAGTGTCGAGTAAGTCAGATACATGTACCATGTTGATAGCCATATTTGTGCACAATTACAAATGTAATTTAATGTTTTGTTGTTTCACCAAAAAAACGGGTATTTTATATTTACTCTGTGGGCGCCCATAGTGGATACTTGGCTAATTAACACTACTAATATTTTCCCATCGGTCCAAGTCCTCCTGTACGCACAAGGTTCATATTTGGTGTTTGAGCATTTGATTTTCTCCCTCGTCCGCACCCGTCGGACAACCGTCGATTTCCGTCGCTCCGCAGTGCAATTGGAGACACCTGCCCACTTCAGTTGATGCCCTCTGGATTCATTACTCCCGTGTCGCCGCTGGTATGCACAGCCGCTGAAAAAGTGCACCTCCACTTCACTTGAAAATGAGGTGTGATGTCACTCATTCAAATCCTGTTGCCACTCACAGTCGTCCCATGTCACTGCTGTGAACTCGCCATGAAGACCCTCTTGTATTTCAACATGAAGCGTTTGATCCCTGAAGAAGCTGTGGTTGAACAATACTGTCGGTTTGATGCCCACAAAGCGTTACACCCGAACCCATCCAAGCTTCCTAAGAAGAGTCCGGTTGGGTGTCCACCCAAGATGGCCCCGACCCTTGAGCTTGCCATGCCAAAGGGTACAACAGTACCTGAAGCAGTTCGGGAGATGACGAAGAATCGCCTTCTCGCACTTCCTCCACCGTCGGCTCAGTTGCCATCCGAAGGTGCACCTGTAGATGAGGGGGGTTCAAGGCATGGTCCGGATGTGAATTAGCTTGGAGATGGACATCTCCCGTGCATTCATGGCGCAATGAAGGCCGAATTCACAGCGTACCGGGAGGCGAAGCTTCTGAGGAAGTTGTATTGTGAGCCAGACGGAAAATGCATCTACAACAAGCTGAGCGCCTGCACAATCCGCGGATGGTATGAGCCAGGAATGTCCACTTTGCGTGAAAAGTACCGTCCCTTTTGCACCCACAATGAAGAGATTAAGATGCATGGTGCCACTAATAAGCGGACACATGGAAACCGGGGTGGGAAAATATTCTTGGCACGCCATCCTGCTTTTGAGCAGAAGATCAAGGAGACTGTTGATGGCATGCGCAAGGCCAGAGCAATCATCAACTTGACCAACCTCCGCGGCGTGTTGCATGCCTTAACTCTTGAGCACCACCTCGGGACGTTCTCCCGTGCGTGGATTTGTGCATTTGTCCACGACCACATGAATTGGACTTACCGGTGCGGGACGACGGTGGCCCAGAAGTTGCTGCAGAACTGGGAGGAGTATGTTCACGCAATGCACCAACATGTCTCTGCACTCATGGTGATGAACAGTGTTGACCCACACTTCGTTGTCAACATAGACCACACTGGCGTTTCCCTCGTCCCCAACGGTAAGCCGTTTCCGTGGTTCTCTGTCCTTTCCGTCGTTTTGCACCGCAACATTCCTTTGTGTCCTATCCACGTCTCTCATGCCTCGTTCAAGGTGATCAGACCTACGCTCCTGTTGGATCCAAGGAAGTGGCAATTACCGCCCTTGACGACAAGTGCAAGATTATGGCGGTGGTTGCATCAAACATGGCTGGAGACATGCTCCCCCTCTAGCTCATTTACGCAGGGAAAATTGAACATTATCATCCGGATAACGCCGACGCAAAACATGTCATAGAAGACCATGGCTTCACCTTCAACCGGATCTATAACCACTGGGCTAATGCGCGAACCACACGTGAGTGGATCACGCATGTGATCCATCCCTGGTTTAAAGCACAGTGTCCACGTCACGAAAAATACATGAAGAAGCAAAAGCTCATGTTGCTTGTTGATGTGTGGTGGCCGCACATGTCCATCGAGCTCAAAGGTTTCCTCTAGCTCCACTACCCCTACGTCCGGCTGCTTTTCATCCCTGCCGGCTGTACCTCTAAGGCACAGCCAGCTGACATCGGTCTACAGCATCCATTCAAAGCTGCAATCAATGCATCGTACAACAACTGGCACGCAGAAGAAGTACGGTCAAGCCTAGCTGAAGGAAAAAGTGGAAAAGTAGAGTTAGGCATTGCAAAGATGCGCAACTTGGGCCTCACATGGGTGCTGCAATGGTCGAAACAGAAGGGCAATGTGCAGCTCGTGAAAGGGGCATGGCCTGCTTGTGGGTTTGAGTGTTGCTTAGATGCAGCCTTCCGTGAAGCTATAGCGGAGGAAGCTGCGGCATAGAATGGTCAACTCGTCCGCGAGAGCGTGGTGCTGGAGCTGGACGACGTCATCAAGACCGCATGACGTAGGAAAGCGGATCGCCACTGTGGTTCTGAAGGTAGTAGCAAGAGCGTTCCTTTTTATTCAGTGGTGAAGTCGCTATCTGTGTTTCATTTTTTTATGTGACAGTGTGGCCTCCCATGATGAACAAGGTGCATGAACCAATGAATTAAAATGCTAATATCTGTGGGTGAAAGTTTTTGGTAACCAACATACTTTTACATGTGATTCGCCTATATGAATGGTAATTTTTATGAGAACACATGGGCGAACCAAAATGATTGTTTTGCACAAATATGGCTGACAGTATGGTATACAATATTGAGAATGAGAATGAGGCATATGCCGGTTCCTTTGTGTTTGGACCGAGCGACACATGCGAGGTTGCGCCGTGAGTGGCTGTTTTGAGAAGCTCCGTCGAGAATTCGGGGGGCTTCAAGAATATTGGGGCACGTCTATATGAAAATCTAACGCCATTGAGAAGTCAACCGAATAATATCAGAACCTTACGACAATCATATCGACCTTTCTGAACGTAGGTCGAAGTTGTCAAAGACTTTTGGAACGGAACACCGAAGGTCAGGGTGGTTGGCTAAAATGCACTGGACTGTGTTACATCCCTGACATACACGAGTCCATAAACTCCATGGGTGGTATTTTTTCATTATGTTTGTGGTCCATTACGCATCAACCTAAGGAAGTTTACGCCATTTGGCCGAGGGTTCTTTGGCAGGCTGTCCTTATCTCCTGTGTTCCGTTCGATAAGTTCCTGACAACTTTGACCACCTTCAACTAAGGTCGACAAATGTTTCACAAATTATATTGATGTTTTGATATTGTCCGGTTGACTTCTCGAGGACACTCGTCCTCATAAAGAATCGCCTCCACATTCTTGAAGCCCCCTATCTTCTTAGCACAGCTTCTCGAAACAAGTACTCATCACATAACCTCACACGTGTCGCTCAGATCTGATATTGTGTATTTAGTGTGACCTCTCGGCTCATGTCCTTTGCCGTGCAGACTCTTGATAAGGTGGAGGTTACGTAAGACGGGGGGAGCAGACGCGAGTCCACCGAGCAGCCACCGGGTACACTCCAGCCATCTTCACGCGTGCTGGCTTCCCTTCTAGAGTGCTCATACTTGTCTCAAACCAATCAACTTTGATACTTGTGCATGTTTGAGCTACGATGGCTTGGTGACCTAGTTTTGTCTTCCCTATGAATTGGTGGTAGTTTTTACTGACATGGTTTAGGTCTAAACGTCAATTTGGACTTGCGAGACTCAAGTGGGATTATCCCCCTTGCATTTCGAGTGGGCACCGGCAAGCCCCATGTTGCCGGCCGACTGGTGGGCTTGGATAGCGAGCTCCATCCACCACCTCTCATTCTCACTCCTTTGATTCTCACACTTGCCACGCTCATCCGTTTTGACTGCCGTCAGTCCCATTCAAAGCACAGAGTCAAGCTTCACATGGCCACATGAGGGAAGAGGGATAGGGTTTTACCTTTTTGGTATCAGAGCAAGACAAACTAGCACTCGTCACATAGCGCATGAGAAGCGCGAGGTCTTGGGTGGGCTCGCCGAGCAGTAGTCGCGGCGATCTACCGCTGCGCGGACCAGCAGCGACAGTAGCATCCGCGTGAAGTTGCAGTCGTAGCGGCGGCAACGTCAGCTTTGTCGGCAGCAGCAGTGGTACTTTGGCTCAGCCGCACTGGCCAACCCACAGCACCACTACGCAGAACAGCAGTAGCAGTGGCAGCTGCGCGGAGTAGCGGAGGCTGCGGCAGCGGCGTGCAGCAGCGTGTGGCAGTAGTGGCCAGCTGTAGGACCAGCCAGCAACAGCAACAGTGAAGGCTGCTTAGCTGCGGCTGCAATAGCCGTAGCAACGCCGCCAGCAGCTGCGCAGAGCAATGGCTGCAATAGTGGCGGCGTGCAGCAGCGTGCAGTAGCAACGGTCAACAAGCGCAGCAGATTTCAGCGGCGGGTAGCAGCAGCACTCACGGCTGTCCAATGGCTGTTGTGACAGCAGTGGCGGCAGTGTTGTAGCGGTAGGCTACAGTAGCAAGCAGCCACAGATCCATGAGACACCTCATCGCAGTGAAAGCGACGATGATGGCAGCAGTAGTAGCAGCAGCAGCTGTCATATCGTCTTTGGTATACCCTTCCTACCTCAGGCTGGGCTCCCCTCTCTTCCCGGGTTGGATGGGGGTGGTTCAGGTACCCACAGGCTGCCTCACAGCCTATCCCATATTTCCCACGCCCACTAGGGCGAGGGAAACACTATTGAAGTTTTTGGCAGCGCGGGAGGAGGGTCCACCGGCGGCTTTTAGGCTGAAAAGAGCCTCGTTACATTTCCCATGCCCACTGGGGTGGGGAAAACGCTGCCAAAATTGTTCGGTTGCGTGGGAGGATCCATCGGCATCGGCCTTCAGGCTGAAAGCAAGGCCTCGTCACACTTCTCACGCCCACTGGGGTGGGGTGAATGCTACCGAAATTGTTTGATAGCGTTCACCACTCTACGACAGTGGCAACAACTGTGGTGCACACTTCCAGTACCCCACGCCGGTTCCATGTGATGGATACACCTGTCGGAGTCGGCAGTGCCGGCTCCACTATGGACGCTGGTGTTGCCGCCTCTGGTGGAATTGGCGACACACCGGGCACGACGCGGGACGAATCCTCGTCTAGCCCTGGCTCATTGGCTAATGGTCTACGCGAGCTGCGCAAGCAACAGGCCCAGCATGCTAAGTAGACAGCGAAGCAGATGGCTGACTTGTTCAAACCGTTTCGTGACAGAGTCAGACCACAGCAGCAGCAGCCGTAGCAACAGCAACAATAGCAGCAGAAACAACTTCAACAGCAGGAACACTAGCAAAAGCTTCTCCGTGATGCATTGTAGAAGGACAAAATGACAGTCGAGAGTGTAGATGTACTTGATGTCAATGCATTGTTAGGAGCATTTGAAGCCGATCCGTCCGACAACCTTCCGGAGTCGGACTCAGATGCCAGTGACGAGGAAGGTGTGTTACCCCTGCGCCTTGCATAGCTGGAAAAGCGGCGTCGACCCCGCTCAGGTCGCAAAGGTGCACCAATCGGCAAAGCAGGCCCTACCACCATGCCTAGGACAATAGCAGATCCGGCTTTCCTATAGGACCGGCTGCTCAGCATGAGTCTGGGGTTGGAAGAAGGTCCCCTGTCTCCGCCGCCGGTACAAGCTGTCGCAACAACGTTGTCGACGACAAAGCCACCCAAGTGGTTTGAGACCGAACCTCCCGCCTACCGGCAAGAGGATAGCTACACAACTATGGTTCCGTGGGAACCATGGTTCTATATGTATGCAGTGAGTGAGGGGGTGTAGCCATACTACACCCTCCGGTACCAGACTTCGGACCCCTAGCAGGCGGTTGCGACCCAGACCAAGACCTTCAACAACTTCAACCTGAGCAGCCTGCAGGAGATGGCCGACAGAGGCCTCCTCTCGTCATGGACCACAAAGCATTTCGTACATGTGGCAGGAGGTGGAGCAGCAAACGACGCCCGTCATGGCGTGTCAGCCGCAGCCGTCACAACAGTCGAGACATCACGCACCTTCCCCCTTTCCTCCCCCCCGTCATCACTGCCGACGACACAACCACAACAACAGGTAGTTCAGTTGCGGTAGTCCAAGGGAAGAAGGCAAGGAACAACATGAGGGGTAGAAAGGTTGGCAAGGACCAGGTGGCTTCAAAGCCAACTCGGGAATGGCAGTGGGAGTGCTACAACTACGGGAGAGAACACAGAGTGCAAGCTCCCGAAGAACTGGACAAAGATTGTGCAAGGACGCGTTTGATCAGTGTGAGTGTGCCTCAACCCACGCCACAACAGCGACTGACGTGCAGTCTCCACAAGGAGCTGATGCAGCCGAAGACAGCGCCAACGGCCCGACACCCCTGGAGCAGCAGCTTGCGACCCAGGCCTGTGACATCGCCGAGCTCCGCCAACTTCTCCGACTCACCACGCAGGGAGGTGCGAGTGCATTGACTGAGCCGAGGGGTTCCATTGTTGGGTCTGTTGAGTCTACGATGTGCAGTCGTGATGGTGGTGGTGGGGCACAGTGCGCTATTGAGTTTGTGGAGTCATTCGTCGCACGTGATGATGTTGGTCTGTCCGTTGTCTTCGCCGCAGTATGCACAGGTCACGACGACCTGTCGTGGCTTGATGAGTCGCAAGCACATGTCGCCTGTGCGACTCAGCAGTCGTCTGTTGAGTGACCTCTGTCCACCGTCTGCACAGTTGGCAGTTGTTCAGTCACGTCGCTCGAGCGTGTGACGGATGCCACCTGGATCGTCGATTCGGATGCCACCCATCACATGACATGTCGTCGCAGTGATTTTGTGGTCCTTAATCCTGTTGGCTCTGTGAAGTCTGTGCGTACGGCTGCTGGGCATGAGGTTCCTGTTCAAGGTGAAGGTGCCATGCAATTCCATGTGCCATCCGGGCCGGTTTACATCTCAAACGTGCTGTATGTTCCTGGCTTAGAACTCAGCTTACTGTCTGGACGTGCCTGCACACGGATGGGTCTCAGTGTGGCATTCACAGGTGAGGATGTCACTGTCTCCGTTTGTGCCACTACTGAAGTGGTGTTCCTTGGCAAGGAAGTAGGGGAATTGTACCACGTCTCCAGCTGCCCCACGTCGACCACCATCACTCCATCTCCCACTGCACGAGTATTCATGACAGGCACAAGGTCGCCTGAACATCAGCGTCAACCATGCTTGTATCACGTCCACTTGGATGTTGTAGATCGTCTGATGCACATCCAACCTGTGTAGGATCTTGACGCAGCATCCTTCAAGGCACCGTCCAAGACTGATTGTCTGCAATGCACGCAAGGCAAAATGCACCGTGCCACATACCCTCTGTCCAACTCACGAGCTCTCAAGCCCCTCGAGCTGGTTCACTTCGATCTCCTGGGACCCCTCCTCGTGGAGTTCCAGGATGATGTAGGATGTTATGTCCTGACGATCACGGATGACTTCACCCGCATGCGGTGGATCTTCAGTTTACGCCTGAAAAGCAATGTTGCACTTGGTGTGCGTACGTGGCTTGTCATGGCCGAACGTCAGTCCGGCCATACCTCCAAAACTTCTGTTCTGATCGGGGTGGTGAATACATGGGGGGTCTTGACCGATACTTTGCCGAAGTGGGAGTGTTTCACAACCTCTCCGCTCAAGCCACGCCATAGCAAAACGGTGTTTCTGAGCGGTGGAACCGCACCATGGAGGATGCGGTTCGCTCCATGCGAGTAGACATCACCATGCCCGAAGTGTTCGCCTTTGAGGGCATGGCCTACACGACATGGGTCTAGAACAAGATCCCTCACGGCCCCCTCTCGAACACGCACACCCCGTACCAACTGTGGTACGGACGTCGTGTCGACCTCCGGCTCGCGCGCGTGTGGGGGTCCCTTGTTTGTGTCTGGTTCACACCAGAATAACAAGGGTCCAAATTCTCCCTCAGAGGTCGCGTCTACACGTTTTTTAGCGTGGCTTCACGCTCCAAGGCCTGGCGGTTTTGGGACCCCAGTCAGTGTCACATTGTCGAGTCTCGAGATTCTCTATTCTTCCAGTGTCTCTCCTTCAGAGATCTGCCTACCGGGGGCATCCTACAATCGCATTCCCCTGTGTGTGGTCCGATTCCACGCGCAGGGGAGGGTGGGATGTCTGGTGACGTTGTCCCAATGAGCCTGGGCGCTATTGGTCCGTCCCACCCCTAGGGTGACTCGCCAGCATTGTCCACGCCGCCCGCATTGACAGCATCGCCTGTCCTACCTGCGTCCACCATTCTTCCAGCATCTCCTGCAATATAGGAGTCTGTGTCACCTGTCGCGTCCCCGGTGTTGACCCTGTCCCCTACATCTGCGTCACCAGCAAAGTCACTGGTGTCACTTACGTCGCATGTACCACCTGTGCAATCTACGTCACGAGTCGCGTTGCCTGCATTGTCCTCACCCTCCGTCTGCCCAGTCGACACACCGGCATCACCTGGCACATCGCCAGTTGTGTCCGTGTCTGACGAGTGTCCACCATCTGCCCTAGCTGTACCATCACCAGAGCCATACCGGCGAGGTGAGGGTGGACGCCTCCGACAGTGTCCTGCTCGCAGCGTACGCAGAGAGGACCCTAGCACGAGGGCCTTAGGCCTTACTGCGCAAGGGCTCACTGAAGTCCACCCCGGCTGCGATACATGCCTCATTGTCCTCACTCACGAGCGTCAACTTGCAGTGGACTCTGCAGAGTCTACCATCACCGTTGGGCCTCCGTCTTTGGCCTATGCCTTGGCCACGCGCGGTGGAGATGCCACGGCCCCAAACCCTAGTGTGGTGGGAGTGACACCAGATCCCAGCACACTATGTCAGGCTCTAGTTGGACCCGATGCAGCACTCTGGCGCGCAGCATGCGAGGTTGAGCTGGCCGCTATCAAGGAACATGATGTTTACGATCTTGTAGACCTGCCGCCTGGACGAAAGGTTGTGCAGGCCAAGTGGGTTTTGCGAAAAAGGCTGAATCCGGACAACACAATTGATCGCTACAAAGCATGGCTGACTGCGAAGGGATTCTCTTAGGTTGACGGGATCGACTTCACTGAGACTTTTGCACCAGTTGGATGCACGACCACGGCCTTGGGTCTGCTGTCCCAGGTGGCCCAGCACGACTGGGAACTCCACCAAATGGACATCAACAACACGTTCCTACATGAAAAACTAGAGGAAGAGATCTATACGGTCTAGCCACCATGGTTCGAGGACGGCAGCGGTCGTGTGAATCGGCTGTGGAAAGCACTATACAGCCAGAAGCAGTCGTCTTGATGTTGGAACAAGGAGATCAATGGCACCCTCCAACGAGCGGGCTATGTCCATAGCGCAACGGACCCATCACTTTTCTCGTCCTAGGCCACTGCGCCCTTTTTGACCATCCTGGTCTATGTCGATGACCTCCTGATCGCCTCGCTTGACCTGAAGGCTCTCGACACAGCCAAGGGCGTGCTACAATCGACATACAAAATGTAAAACCTGGGAGAGTCCGTAGTATTTCTGGGCATGCAGATTGTGCGTGATCGCACTCGTTGGACGCTCCTAATCCATCAGGAGCGATATGCCCTCACTCTGGGGGAGCGTTTTGCCCAGCTGCTCAGCGGCGTGCGCACGGCGTCCACCCCAATCACCCAAGATGGACAGGACGCCCTGAAGGTCGATAATCCAGCAAAGCTGGGAGAACTGGTCGACGTGACCATGTACTTGCGGGTTATTGGCTCGCTCATGTACCTGGCCACGACGACACGGCCAGACATCGCCTTCACGGTCAAATCGATTGCACAGTTCTCATAAGGAGTTCCTTGAGGCCGTAGTCCAGTGCGTGTGGTACGTCGTTTCCATTGCTCGCATATGAGACTTCACTACCGAGGGCCGGCCTCAGTGGTTCTCGACGGATACACAGACAGTGACTGGACGTGGAGTCCAGACGGCAAGAGTTGCACCGGATACGCCATCCTCACTGGGAGTATAGCCGTCTCATGGCGTAGTGGCAAGCAGAGTTGCATGGCTTGCAGCACTGCAGAAGTAGAGTACGTGGCTCTGGGTGCTGGCACGACCGAGTGTGTGTGGTTGTTGCGTCTGTTGCGTGAACTAGGTGAGTCCATGCCTCCCGTTGTGCTTCGGTGTGACAATCAGAGCGCAAAGGCCATCATAGGAAACTCTGGCGTGTTCCATGCATGCACGAAGCACATTAACGTCGAATACTTCTACATCCAAAACCTGGTGGATTGAGGTGAGATTCAGGTCATGTGGGTCGGCACTGACTCGCAGCGTGCTGATTTTCTAGCAAAAGCCATTAGACGTACGAAGTTTCTAGCGACTGCTCGTTCTGTGGCATTGCACCCTGTCTGTACTGTGGACTGAAATCTGCCCTTGAGCTGCATTCAGTGATATTTCTCATCGTTGCTCTTATGCTGAATTTTGCGTCCGTGCTGCTACGTGTGTGGACCTGTTCATCGTGTGGTCATGGGGGAGTGATGTTGTGTACTTAGTGTGACCTCTCGGCTCACGTCCTTTGCCGTGCAGAATCCTGATGAGGTGGAGGTTACGGAAGACTGGGGGAGCAGACACGTGTCCGCCGAGAAACCACTGGGTACACTCCAGCCATCTTCACGCATGTTGGCTTCCCTTCTGGAGTGCTCATACCTTGTCTCAAACCAATCGACTTCGATACTTGTGCATGTTTGAGCTACAATGGCTTGGTGACCTAGTTTTGTCTTCCCTGTGAATTGGTGGTAGTTTTGGCTGACAAAGTTTAGGTCTAAACGTTAGTTTGGAATTTTGAGACTCAAGTTGGGTTATCCCTCTTGCATTTTGAGTGGGCACCGGCAAACCCCATGTTGCCAGCCGACGGGTGGGCTTGGATAGCGAGCTCCACCCTCCACCTCTTATTCACACTCTTTTGACTCTCAAAATTGCCATGCTTGTCCGTTTTGATTACCGTCAGTCCCATTCAAACCACAGAGTTGAGCGTCACATGCCCACGTGAGGGAAGAGGGGTAGGGCTTTACCTTTTAAAGCGAGCACCAAGGACCCGACATATGACTCATTCTCATTCCCGGTATTATATATATGTGCTTGACTCACTTGACACTTGTCATCAAAGTATACTTACTCCATAATACAAATTATGATTTTGTCCCAAATCCTCATGTCATCTTTTGTCCCACACCTCATCCAGATAAACCACTCAAGTTCCACTCGGCATAACACTTGGTATCGGATTGCAGCGGGGCTACAGGGCCAACCAACGCATTAACTGCCTAGCGACAACCTCACACGAGTTCTCAGTGCATCTCCACCATTTAGAAGATCGCAAACCTCGTGACAACGACAGTGATCAGAGCAAGCGCAACTGGTGACGAGCAGCAGTCCATGTTAAGTACTCCGGCACGCAAACATCGACTCACTCCAAGTGAACCGGAATGCACTGAAAACCGTCGCGATAAATGGCACAGCACCATCAAAATTGACGACCAATCCAGTGACGGACCCCTTGGGCTCGGCTAATCCCTCACCTCCGTCGATGCCCGTCAGGGTGACACATGGCACAATGGGATGCATTGGCTGATCGAGGTAAATCAACAAAGACCTGTACCAGGAGGTGTTTCATCAATCATCAATAACCCATCAGCTGGCAAATAGTCAAACAAAGTAGGCGGTGGTTCAACGAGATTGCGTCCAGATAGTATCGGGACTCGAGTGCCTCAACACCCATTTTCTCCAACAGCTAAACCTGGCGGTGGAGGAGCTTCGGATCTCGTGGACACATGAAGCGATACTCATCGAGAAAAATTTATAACTCTCGAGCAAACCCCAGATTCGACCTGCACCACTTACGCTGTTTGATCCCAAGAACTCCAAATGACTAACTGTTAGAATGTAGCTGATGAGTTTGGAGGACTACTTCAGCGCTACTGGGGTCAACAACGTCAAGAAGAAGATTTAACTCGTGGCCTCGTTTTTGGTCCAAATAGCTCGGATACCCACACCACACTCACTATTAAGCTGGCATACCCGTGAGTACAACTTTTTACATGGCATACCCATTTCATAAAAAAAACGCAACCAGGTATCCGGCACTCGCTCGCCATGCTCAATCAGTGACATGCTTCGCTGATCGAGCATGGCGACGAGGGTCATGTGACCGTCGCTCCAATTGTGACCATCACTCCCTCGTGAGATTGCGATGGAGTGATGACCCTTTTGTTTTTTTTTTTCCGACGCACAAACCCCCTATTGTGATTTAGGGTTTTCTATGTTTCACACGGTCAGAGCCCACGCAAAACATGCAAAATCCTAAATCGTAAAAACCCACATTGTAATTGGGGGTTTGCGCATAAAATAAAAACAAAAGGGCCATAGCTCCATCGCGATCGAGCGAAAACGCCCATTTTAAAATGTGGACTCTTTTTTCGTGGCACACAAACCACCCCTGGTTTCCAAAAAAATGCTTTTAAACCCAGCCTCTCTTTAGATTCAAGGTTGAGGGTTTGATTCTTGCACGGGCATTTGCTAGGCCCCGCATTAGGGGCCCCAGCAGATTCCCTTTCAATAAATGGGGTTTCTCGGACCCCCCAAGCAAACCCCACGCAAACCCCTCCCTCCAATAATCACATACTCCTCAAAAGAGGGGTTTGTCATTGTTTGAGGAGCATGATGACATCAGCATTCCAATGCTACATTTCATGTAGCGACAACATATTTTTTTTTGAATACGTAGTTTCTTGTTTTTTTACCTGTGGATAAAACAACTTTAATTTGGTCTGTATCGGGCATGCCGTTCCTAATTTAGTGAGTGCGGGCATGCCAGCTTTAAATTTGGAGAGATTGGGTATCTAGTCGCTCCGTCCATCGCTTATAAGTTAGTTGTCCGACCTAAAGATCATCCAACTGCACCAGGAGACCGGCGGATCTTGATCGACGGCTCATGCGACCACTCTCACATCGTTGACCGTAGGCGTACTACCTCTCAAGTAGATTAATCCGACATGGCACGACTCTCTCACGCCAGCGGAAACATGGTATGACTTCACGCGTGCTGCACTCGCTCATTTTAGGAAGCTAAACGAGAAGTTTGATGCACAGCATAGACTCTAACGTCTGTGTCAACACTCTAGTATGACGGAGTACACGCGACGTTCGTGCAAAAAAATCACCGACATTGACCTCAACCTCGAAGAAACATGTCTCTACATCAACAATGACCTCAAGAGAGATACCCCAGTGAACTTTGATTTCGACGAATGACTTCTGCCATCATTAATTCGATGACTTTTTTGGGCTTTTGTAATAATTTTGGGGGTATTTTTGAAATCGACGAAAGTGGGGGTGGATCGTTAAATTTGACGAGCGAGATTGTTCAATTATTTTTTCGATGAGAACTGATCGTTCGGATTTTTAACGCAGAATTCGAACCTCCAAACTGACGAGACGGGCACGTAACACATCCGGTGTGTCACGTAGGGACCTGTTCCGCAGCATGTCGTCGAAGCGCGACGTACAGCGGAACAGGTCGTTTGTATCCATGTCACATAGTTTGAATTCACCATGTTCACAATCGATGGACAGAGCTGCGTGCACAAGTTCATCGAATTATATGAACTGAAGGAATTGGACATAATTATTCACTTTGGGTACAACAAATCACAGTAACAGAATCCGGCTCTGGTTTTCACAAAAAATGGGAGTGACATCTTAATTTCGACGAATGAATGTGGGAATTATTTTGGTGGAACTTTTAAATTCAACGAAAACCCTTTTTCGACAAAATTCGATGAACAAAAAATAGTTAATATCGACATCAAAGTTCACTTGGGTATTTGGCGAGCAATCGCCATCTTCAGCATCTAGGACGACCTTTTATGAGTGACCAAAGTAGCCGACCACAAGGACAATGACTTCAACACTCAAAACTAAACGGAACTAAACGGCTGGCGACCCCAAAGTCACAATTCTTTTTGTGGCAGAGGGAAGTCACAGTGGGCGGAAACCTCATCTCCAATGGAGATTGATGGTGTCCATCAATACAATCAATGGCTCTGTTGGACTTGAGGGAAGCCAGGTTATGTTTCACGCGGCTACCGAAAGCGACAACAGATTAAAAAGTGGGGAAATCATAGAAAAAGTTAGAGGTGTTGGGAAGCGACAAAGGAGAGTAGAAGGCGACTATCCTGTCTGGTCGGAAATCTCTACGCCAAATGATTGTCCATCTGAGCAGCTCACATTGTCGCAGACGAGGGTTCCTAAGATTGCAAAGTTTGACGAGGGGTACAAGGACGAGCAACCGTCGATACGACTACGAGTACAATAGAATGGTTGTAAAATTTGCAGAACGGTACCAACACGACATGATGTAGGAGCTTCTCATAATTTTTTCAGCACCAACATGGCTCAAAGCCGGGTTTGCAAACCGAACCATGTGTGTTTAAACAAAAAACTGTAAACTGCCGACTAATGAATAACTCCGACATTGGGCATGTCCTCCATACGGTATGGAGGACTTGCCCAATGAGCGACAAAAAAATCCTCGAGTGAGATTTACTGTTCCGGCATAATCTGCAGGTTGACTTGAGCAGCGAATCGGTTTTCATTAGCATTAATGGCAAAAAGTGACATCTGCCGCTGGTCAAGTGACACATGACGTAACGACAATCATGCAAAGCAACAATGGTGGAAGCATTTGAGGAAGTTACGGTTGTCACAAAGTACCAAAGGATATCTCTTGACGTGGCCATCAGGTACCGACAACACAGAGCTCAAGCGTGGCTAGTCCACATGGAAGCAGGGGAAGTAAAGGAAATCACAACTGCCAAGGCGTCGGCAACGTCTCGATGCCTGAGAATTTCCTAGTTGTATTAGAGGAGTTTGTAAGGAGTTTACAAGGAGTTCAAAGAGGTTTTCCCAACAAACTACCTAGAGAACTGCCTCCGCATTGGAAGATCAACCCTCAGACCTGAAGCCGGGATTAAGACCGACGGTGAAGGATATATCGGATGAGCAATCACAAGCTGACCGAACTCAAGAAGCAAGTGGACGAGGTGCTCGATCATGGATTCATCAGACCCTTCACATCACCCTACGTGGCACCTTTATTCTTCGTGAAAAAGAAAACCAAGGATTTGCAGATGTGCACGGACTATCGAGAGTTGAACAACATCACCACCAAAAACATTACCCCCTCCCGCGAGCAGACGAACATTTCGACCAACAGCACTGGGCTCAAATTTTCTACAAAATCAACCTACACAACGGCTATCATCAGATCCGCGTATGTGATACGGACATAAAAAAAATATAACGAGCACTTCGAGTTCTCGGTTATGCCATTCAGACTCACAAATGTCCCTGCAATGTTCATGACGACGATGAACAACATATTCTGCTCGTACCTCGGTGGCTTTGACATTGTGTATCTCGGTAACATTCTCCTGTACAAGTGCATCCCNCGGAAACCTCATCTCCAATGGAGATTGATGGTGTCCATCAATACAATCAATGGCTCTGTTGGACTTGAGGGAAGCCAGGTTATGTTTCACGCGGCTACCGAAAGCGACAACAGATTAAAAAGTGGGGAAATCATAGAAAAAGTTAGAGGTGTTGGGAAGCGACAAAGGAGAGTAGAAGGCGACTATCCTGTCTGGTCGGAAATCTCTACGCCAAATGATTATCCATCTGAGCAGCTCACATTGCCGCAGACGAGGGTTCCTAAGATTGCAAAGTTTGACGAGGGGTACAAGGACGAGCAACCGTCGATACGACTACGAGTACAATAGAATGGTTGTAAAATTTGCAGAACGGTACCAACACGACATGATGTAGGAGCTTCTGCATCAACATGGCTCAAAGCCGGGTTTGCAAACCGAACCATGTGTGTTTAAACAAAAAACTGTAAACTGCCGACTAATGAATAACTCCGACATTGGGCATGTCCTCCATACGGTATGGAGGACTTGCCCAATGAGCGACAAAGAAATCCTCGAGTGAGATTTACTGTTCCGGCATAATCTGCAGGTTGACTTGAGCAGCGAATCGGTTTTCATTAGCATTAATGGCAAAAAGTGACATCTGCCGCTGGTCAAGTGACACATGACGTAACGAAAATCATGCAAAGCAACAATGGTGGAAGCATTTGAGGAAGTTACGGTTGTCACAAAGTACCAAAGGATATCTCTTGACGTGGCCATCAGGTACCGACAACACAGAGCTCAAGCGTGGCTAGTCCACATGGAAGCAGGGGAAGTAAAGGAAATCACAACTGCCAAGGCGTCGGCAACGTCTCGATGCCTGAGAATTTCCTAGTTGTATTAGAGGAGTTTGTGAGGAGTTTACAAGGAGTTCAAAGAGGTTTTCCCAACAAACTACCTAGAGAACTGCCTCCGCATTGGAAGATCAACCCTCAGACCTGAAGCCGGGATTAAGACCGACGGTGAAGGATATATCGGATGAGCAATCACAAGCTGACCGAACTCAAGAAGCAAGTGGACGAGGTGCTCGATCACGGATTCATCAGACCCTTCACATCACCCTACGTGGCACCTTTATTCTTCGTGAAAAAGAAAACCAAGGATTTGCAGATGTGCGCGGACTATCGAGAGTTGAACAACATCACCACCAAAAACATTACCCCCTCCCGCGAGCAGACGAACATTTCGACCAACAGCACTGGGCTCAAATTTTCTACAAAATCAACCTACACAACGGCTATCATCAGATCCGCGTATGTGATACGGACATAAGAAAAATATAACGAGCACTTCGAGTTCTCGGTTATGCCATTCAGACTCACAAATGTCCCTGCAATGTTCATGACGACGATGAACAACATATTCTGCTCGTACCTCGGTGGCTTTGACATTGTGTATCTCGGTAACATTCTCCTGTACAAGTGCATCCCCCAGGAGCACAATGGACATCTTTGAAAAGTTCTCGAGATTTTACAAAGAGACTCTTTTTGGAAAACACTTGAAGTGCGACTTTGGTTGCCATTCGATCGAGGGCCACATCATTTGCAACGGGAGAATCACCTTGGACCCAAGAAAAATGGATGCGGTCATTGATTGGCCGACGTCCACAAATGATCAGGACGCCCAAGTATAATTGGACTTCTGTAACTACTACCGTCTATTTGTAAATGACTACGCTCGAGTGTGAGCGCCTCTCTTTGACCTCACTCGAAATTCCACTGAGTAGAATTGGGAGGACAACAAACAAGAAGCGTTCAATTCTTTAAGAAATAATTTGATCTTGGCGCTAGCCTTAAGCTTGGCAGATCCAACGATGGACTACATCATGATCAGAGACACATCCGATCACGCAATCGAAGCAGTTCTCCATGAAGACGAGGGTGGAGAAGAACCAGTCGCGCACATGTCACAAAAACTATGCGCGAGAAAGAAATACCCGCAATAATACACACATTCAAGACGTAGCGGTGCTGCTTGTAATGTTGGCGACATATCGTCTGCACCAACCATCACGCGCTAAAACATCGGAAGACTAAGCCGAACCCAAGCAATTGACAAACTCGATGGATGGATTTCCTCGAATCCAACTACTACAAAATCCAATAACGACATGGAAAAACTAATCCGGCGGATGCTCCAAGTCGGCGACCATATTTAACGGCGGAGATCAGCGCGTTCCTCGGCGAACGAGACCTGTACTTTGCGAGGCTTATCGTGAAGGATCACGAGGTGTTTGGGCGGTGGGAAAAAACTAAGTTTTCGTGCGACGATCCGTACTGGCAATGGTGTTTCACTTGCCAAGTCAACGTCCCATCGAACGAGGAGCTGCGAAGAATGTTATTGGAGGAGTGCAATGACACCAATCTAGGCGAACAATTCGGCGAGGATGAAATGCTCCATGCGCTAGCAAAACAATTACTGGTGGGACAATATGAAGACAGAGGAGGTGGCTTTTTGCACGTCATGAGACATCTGCCAGCGGCAAAAACCTCGTTGCATGCAGCCATCGGTCTACTCCAACCACTGCCTGTTTCGACAGAACCATGGGCGGACATGATCATGGATTTCATGCAGGGACTGCTTGCCATTGTCCATGGGTATGACGCCATCCTTTTCGTGGTTGAAAAATGTTCAAATTGTGGCACTTAATTCCCACAACAACCACTACCAGCGTAAGGAAACAACGCAAGCGCTTGATGATCTAAACATGATCGTGCGGCTGCACGGCGTGCCACGTACCATCATTAACGAAAAAGACATCCACTTACCTGCCATTTTTGGCGCTAATTGATGACACGTTATGGCAGTTGGATCCAACTATCTACGGCATTCCACTCTCTGACTGACAAGCCGAGCGGACCAATCAAACGCTCGAACAAGTCCTCCGCACTTTATGCGAGCCTAGAAGCACTGATTGTGGAGCCAAACTACAGACCGTTCAACTCACATACGACATCGCCACTTCCACCGCAACGGGTAAAATTCTTTTCAAAGTGGTGTACGGTAAACTTTGCGCCACGTCGGGTGGATTACAAAGCTAGAAAAACATTGGCGCAATATGCACAACAGGGACTCACAAACATTTGGAAGGAAACACGACAAACCCTCGCAAAGACTCAAGCAGTCATGAAGGGGCAAGCCGACCAACATCGCAGCGATGACATGGTACTGCGCTAGCGATCGCGTCCTCCTTAGCTCATCGAACATTAAACTACGAGGCTATGACTTGGTGAAGCTCTAACCCCGTTGGTTGGGATTTTTTTAGATCAAGCAAATGCAATCCCCTGTTGTCGCTCGACTTTGCATGCATGACATCATGGCAATTCATCATGTCTTCTTTATCAGCAAACTTAAGCACTACCGCGACCCCGGAACGAACTTCCCATACAAAAATGTTGCACATCCCCACCTCTTATACAAGTGGACGGGGATACGGAGTACGTGATTGAAGATATCATCGGAAATTGATGCCGCAAAAAATGGATTATCTGGTCAAGTGGCACGGCTACGATGCCGCGCCCCATCGTTGGGAGCCTTACGATGACCTCCGAGATATTGATCATATGATCGACGGCTACCTCCAGTCACCGACCTACGTCTGCTAGCGTGCCGGGATGTTGTGGCTAAAGGAGAGGGAAGTGTTATGATTATGACGTACACGAGTCCGTGAACTATGCGAGTGGGCATTTCTGTCATAACATTTGTTGCCCACCATGCGTCAACCTCAGACACCGTTCGGCCGAGGGCGTTTTGGTCAACTGTCCGGACCTCTGGTGCTCTGTTCTAGGAGTTGATGAGAAATTCGACCACCTCCCATTTACGTTGACGGAAGTGTCACGAGCTATATTGATAGCTTGCAACACTTCCATATTCTTCGGTCGACTTCTCGACGACGCGCCTCGACATTCTCGAAGCCCCCTGATTTCTCAGTCGAGCTTCTCGAAAACAATCACTCATGGCAGGACCTCGCAGGTGTCGCTCGGACCGAGCGCCAGGATTAGACATATGTCTCGTTTTCGACATTGTATGTATGTGCTCGACTCACTCGAGACTTGTCATCAAAGTACACTTATTGATTTATAAAAATTATCCGTTCTTCCTGAATCCTCGAGTCATCTTTTTTCCAGCACCTCATCCACTTGAACTAGCCACGTTTCGGTGGTAGTAACATGTTGAACTGCGTAAATTTCCGTAGGTCTCCACACGGTGGGCTTTGAATGTAACGAGAGAAATGCCCACTTGTATATTTTGGGGACTCTTGCACGTCAGGGAAGTAACAGAAATGGTTTTAGAGGAAAAAATAGGGGTATATTGATTTTAATCTACATGATGGTGGCACAATTGATTGAAAATAAAAAGTGGAGGCATGTATATATTTTGCGTGGGCTCCTCACGTGAAAAAATCAGCAATTAGATGAATCGTTTCTGGTGGTTTGCGCATGTAAAGGGTGCAAAATGAGGTAATTGTTTAGTTGCGATCTTGCAAGGGAGCGAGAATTATGATTAAGCGACAACAAAATGGCCCTTCTTGCGATTATTGAGTAGAAAAAGGTTTCTATGATTGATTATGGCGATTGTTATGGATACCTAATTCGTAGTTTTTCAATTTCTGTGTATGGTACGTTGAAATGTACGGTCATCGAGATGGCAGGGCCATCCCTTTGGTCGAATGGTTATTTTTGCTAATCCGCCCTAAAATCAAGTCCCTTCTGGGTTCGATCGAATCCGACGTTGTCTTCGCCGGCCGCTGTAACGCCGTCTTTGTGCCACGAAATGACAACACACACGATTTTTGTCGGGAAGTCGTTGGATGCTGGAGGGAGGACAATTGGCTGGGACCAGGAGGGGGTTTTGAGGTGGGGGGGTGGGGGGGCGGTGAGGAGGTGAGGGGGGGCGGAGGGCTGGGAAGTTAAGGGCTCGTCTTCCGGAAGACGAGCCGAAGAAAGCAGCTCTGTGTCAAGGTCCTTGTCACCGGCTCGTGCAGCGTCATAGATCGGGGTGTGGTTTATCGGTTGCCTCGCAATTGTTTATGTCAACCATGGCGCTATATATTGCCCCGCTTTTGCAAAGAAAATGTGTAAACCGCCCCGATGTTCGCCGCAAGCTTGGCAAAGACAGGAAATAGGAACGACTCTTCCGACGTGCCCTAATTCTCAACATGTGCTTCAGTCGGCGTCCACTGCTACATTTCTTATTCTAAAACAGTGCCTACTCTGTTTTTGAGTGCCGAGGAAAAGACAAAAGGTAACGTTGCCGTTTCTGCGAGTTCGTTCTTGCCCCTCGCCATTGGAACGCGCAATGGCCCTGCTGAAAGTGCTTTTCCCCACGCGAGCTCTTCCAAGTGCCGTGATGAAGGCCTCGTTCTCCTTCACTTTTTTTTGTTGTTGTCGTGGCTCCGAGCCAGTTTCCCGCTTTTGTGGTTTTTGTTGTTGTTGTTGTGTGTATATTGTTTTCCCCGCTTTTGTGGGGTGTCTTGCCGCACTTTTCGTGGCCTACTTCAACATTTTGTAGCACATGCCGGTGTCGAACCGACGACCTCGCCATCCCTGCCCGCTTGGGCGTATTGTGCAGGTAAGGCCCGGGAAGTTTCGCGTACGTCCGCACTGTTGAACTCGACGATGCCCAGCGCTGGCGGAGCCGAAGCCCAGTGGGCTCCTCCGGTATAAAGCTAGAAATTTCATTCATGTACTTCCAGGTGGTTCGGGCAATCTTAGCGGCTGAAAGACATGCTGAAATTTAAACGCGCTACAAAAAGTCTACAAAAAAACGTGCTGCAATTTCCGAAAACCTGCGAGGTTGTAGTGCATTTTGTCACGAAATTTTGTGCGACTCGTCGCCGAACCTAGCCCCACAACAAGGAAAAAATGCGGTAATAAATGTTTTTGGCCCGAGCCAGGTTTCGTCCGGCCAGGCCGCCACCGACAAGCGGGAACAGGTTCGGGCCCACGACAACAACAAAAAAAAGGGCCGAAGAACGACGCCGAAGTACAATGCTGTCACCATTTCGTTAGGTGTGACCAATTGCAACTTGCAGGTCAGGTGGCCAACGATGTGCGATTCCAATGTCGACGACATCGACGGCTACTGTACGCTGATTCAAAGTTTCAAAGTCTACGACCGAAGTCAACATAGCTAAAAGTTGCTGTCCGCGGGGTTTGCGTCTCACATCCGTCCATGATGCCTGGCTCGCCCATGCATGTTGATCAGTACCAATGGGACTCAAAATGTCTTGTTTCAACAATACTAGAGGGTCCCACAGAACGCAGCAAAGGCTGAATCGCTCATGATTGGTTCAACGGTACTCAAGTAGACTATTCAAGCAGCAAATGTCAATCGTTGGAATTTCGATCTCTGTCCACAATCTCGCACAATCTCTCCGGACCTGAACCCATGAAACAGTCCGGCAAAGGTACGAGCTACCCCAATACGGAAATCCGAAAGAGCTAACCAGTCCGAGCGGAAGATTTCTATGTCCATTCGCACCAATCTCAGAATTGTCCTCAAAATAAGTCCAACTTGGACAATTTAGTCTCAGAAAGCCCCTCAGCCAGATTGGCTGTCACAAGGAACCCCGCCAGGTACGCGGTTATTTTTCTTTTCTGTCAAGAATACGAATTAAATTATTATATCAACTGAAAAATGTTCATGATATATTTTCTTTAGTTGTGTAGACGGGATAATGTTAAAAAATGATGAAGTAAACGATGCCTTCCTATCTAAGGGTGTGTTTGGCGCGGCACGATTTACAAAAATTTCCTCTAACCTACTCGACCTCGACATCGGTCGCGTGTCAGGCAATCTGCACGGCCTCGGTCGATCGTCCGAACGGTGTACAGCGAATGATCGACCTAGGTCGAGTTGTTTGCGAGATACGCCGACAAAGTCGAGGTCGTGTAGCTTGTAGGACAGGGCCCGTAAATTGTGCCACGCCAACCATACCCTAAAGCGACAACGTGACAGCAAACGACAAGCTAAAGGGGGGGACGGGGTGTGGAGAGTATCGCAAAAACGACACCTGACCGTCGTCTGCTCTTCCACATGGAGTTTAGGACGTCTCCAAAAATAACATTGAAAACAATAAAAACCGCAATGAAACAAAAAAAAACATGTGGGGTTGCCCAATGTCCAGACGGGGTACATCGTGACGGCGTGGAATGCCCCTGGTGTCGTGGTATTCTGTATCGATCTTTGCCTCCGCTGGTAACGCGATGGACATTTCAACGATTTTCCGCGGCCTCTCCTTTGCCCTCCTGTCAGCTTCCGCTCGCGGTTACGAGCAAGTCACCCCCCCAAAAAAAAGGGACATTCCATTTGCAAGAACCCCCACACGAGCGTTACAAACGCACTCGCGCTGCTTTCCACACACTTGCCGTCCGCACGCTCGTGCTTCGCAGGCGCCCGGCGGCGGGATGTCCCCCCCCTCCGCCCCACCCCCCCCACCCCCCCGGTAGAAACAGGGAATGGGAGCAAACCCTTCCCCGGGGGGGGGGG
>SZWC01019204.1:21473-37306 GCA_023375785.1 Penium margaritaceum | reverse complement strand
AGAGAGAGAGAGAGAGAGAGAGAGAGAGAGAGAGAGAGAGGGAGGGAAGGGGGGGGGCACATGTGTTGTACACCTGCACTTACTGGGGCTGGCCCGCCAACAAAAGCGAGTTGGAATCCCACAAAGCAGACGCCACACCATGCAATGCAACGCTCGATATGAACATCCGTGCGTGAGACACCGTCATTGGTAACCTTCTGAGCATGCAGTTGTGCTGTGGTTTGAGCATGCCTTGAATGAGAAGAAGCAGCACCAGGACCAGCACAAGCACCAGCAGCTGTAGCAGCAGCAGCAACAGTAACAGCAGCAGCAGAACCAGCAGCAAGAGCAGCAGCAGCAGCAGCAGCAGCAGCAGCCGCAGCAGCCGCAGCAGGAGGGACAGCTGCTGCTGCTATTGCTTCTGCTGCTGGCGGTGGCAATACGATCGATGTTCTGGCTCGACTAGAGATCTCTCCATGTTTCTTGCCCAAGAACGCATGATGCCAACCTCCTGAAGCCCTGCGAACTGCCGACGGTCCACCTGCAAACGTCGTTTGTGAACCCCCTTTCTTTTTCCTTCAATCAACCGCTAATCCCTGGGCGCTACACACTACACATTGGACATTGGACATCAGTCATTGCATGGTGGACGTTGGACATTAGACATTGCATGGTGGACACTGGACATTGTATGGTGGATGGTGGACGATAGACGTGGGTGGCATCAAAACGTCACCAGTCATGGCAGATACCTCCCCGACCTGTCGACACGCCGACTCTCGACCCAGCACACTGGGTCAAAAGCAGCATAGAGATCTCCCGTGCGTGTGTGCCGCCCGCCCACCCGCCCGCCTGCAGGCCCGCCCGCCCGCCCGCCCGCCCTTCCGCCCGCCCGCCCGTCCGTCCGTCCGTCTGCCCGCCCGCCCGCCCATTCCCCCGCTCGCCCGTCCCCCCGCCCACCCGCCCGCCCGCCCCCCCGCCAGCCCGCCCGCCCGCCCGCCCGCCCGCCCGTCCGTCTGTCCGTCCGTCCGTCCGTCCGTCCGTCCGTCCGTCCATCCGTCCGTATGTACGTATGTACGTCCGTCCATCCGTCCGTCTGTCCCTCCGTCTGTCCGTCCGTCCATCCGTCCGTCCGTCTCCAGTCCGCACGTCCGTCCGTTCGTCCATACGTCTGTCCCTCCATCGGTCGGATGGTCTGTTGGTCAGTCCGTCCATCAGTCAGCATGGTCGTCAGTCCGTAAGTCGGTTGGTTGGTCTCAGTTTAGAAAGTCGGTCACTCACTCAATCTCTCAGTCACTCGGTTGCTAGATCGCTAGATCGCCCAGACCCTTCGTAGGTCAGTCGGCCAGTCAGTTGCTCGGTCCGTCACTTGGTTGGTTGGTCCCTCAGTCAGGAGGTCTGTTGGTCAGTCAAGGTGTTGGCCGGCGGCCAGCCAGTCAGTTGGTAGGTCGCTCTGACGGTCGTTTGGCCAATCCATTAGTCGGTCGACCAGTCGGTCGGCTGGCCCATCCATCGGTCGGTCGGTAAATCAGTCAACAAGTCGATGAGCCCACTGGCTGGCCAATCGGTCGGTCCAGCATTCAGTCAGTCAGTCAGTCCATCGGTCAGCCAGCCACTTTGTCACCCAACGAGGACGGCGAAAGAGGGTCTGTAGGAAAGAAAAGCGGCAGCGCAAGGGCTGAAAGCACAACCAGAAATGCAAACGCAAACAGTCGGCAGGACCGACAGGTGGACCACAACGCGAAGCTTCCCATGCACCTGTTCCCTCTGTTTCCCACACAGCCTCCTTTCCATCTGCTTTGCACGACTTGCAAGCAGAGCGGCTTGACCTCCTTCATTCCTTCCCTCTTCTTTTTTCCCCAGGGGCAGAGTGACTGTCCCCGTGCCGGCTGGCTCCCACTCACCACGGGCGTGCTGGACACCACCTGGTACGACATGTACGCGTTCACGCCGTCGCCGTGCTTCACCGGCTCCACCACTCGCACAACCGGCACGCCCGCTGACCCCACCCCGCCCCCACCCGCACTCCCTCCCCCTCCCCCTCCTCCACCACCTGCTCCTCCTCCCCCTCCTGCCACTCCATGCCAGGTCGCGCTGCCGTCCGGTGCTCCCCCTTCCATGCCCGCGGCAGCTCCAAGTGCGCTCACTACGTTTGAAAATGCGAGGTGTTGCGTTGCGTCGTGCGAAAGGTGATCACGAGTTGGTAGAGTGAAGGGACGCTGCAGACTCCGCGACGACAGCAGCTACGCCAGCTAGATCCGCCAGCGCCAGGTCGACCCAGGAAAAAAAGGAGCGCCAGTGGCAGCAGCTGCAGGGAAGGGACGGCTGCGACGGCAGCAGCAACGGCAGCAGCAGCAGCAGCAGCAGTGGCGAGCTCGGACAGCCTGACACCGCCCAGGCAGGCAAGCCCTGTGCCGGGGAAGGTCGCTTTGGCCCCAAGTGGTGGCCGAGGTGCTCCCGAGGAAATGCTAACATGGGCCGCAGGTGGGAATGGGTGAGTGACATTTTACCCACTTCGTCAACCCACTCAACTCTTGGACACACTGCGTCCTCTGTCCGATGACTCAAGACAAAGGCACAATGGATCGTCACGGACGTGCGTGGGTGAGCGAAACCGTTTCACCCGTATTCAATCATATTCACCAATTCCCACCTGCGGCCATGGAGTGAGCCGTCGATTTTCGGCGCGGGGAGGCCGGCAGTGATCATTCCGCTACATCGGCCGACACATGCGGAAACCACTGCGAACGACGGCCTGGGAAGTCGACCAGTCGTTGTGCTCCTACAATAAAGTCTTGTGAGAAGCTGAATTGGAGTCTAAAGGCATTTGTTTTTGCCCCGTATTGTTGCTGGCTAAGGTAGGGGGGTGTTTCCTGTTCACCAAAAAAGCCCATGACTGGAGCCAAAGGCCCTGCCTTGTTCGGATAGAGTTGATTTAAGAATTTTGGAATTTTTTACCCAATATTCAACCTTTTCTGATTTAAATATAAGTAAAATTATCTTAGGGGGTCTGATTCGTGAGGGCACGTTCGTAAAGCCATCCTTCGTTTAATTCAACTCTTTTAAGAGCCCTTTTCGAGCTATTGTTAAAGAAAGGGGCGGAAAATATCCATTTTTTTTAATCATTGAGAATTATTGGAAGTAATCATTATTTCGGGGGGAAAATATAGCAGATTAGCCCACCTTTCGCACCACATGAGGAGAGAGAGCAAAGCTTAGAGGATGTACCACACAACGTTCAAGATGCATGGCTCTGGACGCCCTAATCAGATACAACATTTCTTAGGGCAAATTATACGAATATGAATGAAATAAGGATCAATCGACCTTAGGGGTCACGTCCTTCCCTCGTCTCAACGTGAGGAGCCGCATTGGTGGATCCATCAGCGCCTGAGCCTGCTTTCGGGCGGCTGTCAACGAGAGGGCCTGCCAGGACTAAGACTGTCACGGGAGCAGGAGTGCCAAAAGGAACTGAGACTGACACGGGATCTGGCAAGCGAGAGGGGACCGATACTAGAACAGGATGAGGTGTGCCAAAGGGAGCTGACGAGGCCACTAGACTGACAGCCAAAATAGCTGGATCTTCATTATTCAGAGACCGGACCAGAGGGGAGGAGGCCCGGACGGACACATCTGCAAGACTAGAGTTCCCCTTCCGCCGGGAAGCCACACCTGTCTCAACGTGGTCGGCGGCCAATGGCAAAATGTTGGATAGATCGCGGTAGGTGAGACCCTCAAAGAAGAGAACGTCTCTAGACTCGACAATGCAATGACGAGTGGGGTCCCCAAAGCTCCAGGCCTTCGGTTGTGGGGAAATACCGATGAAGGCACACATGCGACCCCGAGGTGAGACCTTGGACCCCTATTGGTCCTCGGTGTACGAGACGTAGGCCAAGGACCCCTAAATACGAGGTAGACAGAGGTCAGCGCGATGACCAAACCACAATTCATATGGCATGACATGGTCCGAAAGCAGACCGTGCAGTGGGTGGTTCCAGACCCGCGTCATGTAGGAAAACCTCTCAAAGATAAAGGACTCCGGAAGACCAGACTAAGACCATGTGGCACAGACCGCATCCTCCATGGTGCGGTTCCAGCAATCAGACACCACGTTTTGCTGTGGTGTAGCTTAGGCAGAGAGCTAGTGCTAAATACCGCGGTTTGCAAAGAAGGTGTCCATCTCGCATAACAACTAAGCACCATGATCCGAGTGAAACGTGTGGAGGGTCTGACTAGACTTGCACTCAACCATCACGAGTCACAAGCGAACTGCCAGGGCGACATCGCTCTTGTGGCAATTTTTGTGGACCCACCTCATCCGGGTCAAGTCATTACTCAGGGCAAAGAACTCATCCTGAGTTCCCCGATCTCAGAGGGACTCAACAGGGAGAGGACCGAAAAGGTCCAAGTGGACTTGTGACTGTGGTCCAGTGACCACAGTCACAAGTCGTACACAGAACGGCAAGGGTCTGGCTAGGAGACACAAGGCAAAGTGTCATAATGCTTCAATAGCATTTGCAGAGAGGAATGACAAATCACAAGTCCATGGCATAAGTACCTGCCGCAGCGCACAGCGAGTGTCGCACGCGGCAGCACAAGATCTGTCCTAAAACCGGCCCAAAACCACTGTTTTGGTCGTAACTCATAGCAGACATGTCAAAACGCTTCGTTGTCTGAACTTTGACGTGCAAATCACAAGCCGGACGGTATGAATAGTCACATGCAAGCATCCAGCATCAAATAGTGGACACACAATGCAAAAACATGCAAATCGGGCCCACGACCAGTCCAACGATAAACTCCTACGTGCTGCAGAAAAAATCTGCAGGAGGTCCCCGGGCAGCGTCTAGAGCTCAAGGACGGTCGTCGGTCAACTGCAAGCTGGTAGTCCACCACCAGACGACGCACCGGTACCACCAGGGTCCGCATCAAGGATCTGCACGGGTATGGACACGGCCGAGTGGTCATAGTAAACTGTAGAGGTTGACAGGCACGTCACAAATAACAACACTCCCCCATGACCCGATGGTACGCATGTCCATACACGTGCAGCACTGAAACAAGTACAACAACAAGTGCGAAAACAGTCGTGACACAGACACAGACACATCCCACACTCAACCACTCTTAGGCAAGGGGCGAAGCCCAACAGAAAGAACGGCCACCAGAAACTTCCTGCGTGCTAGTGCCTTCGTCAAGAAGCAAGCACGCTGCATGTCAGTGCCAACCACATGACGGAGGTCACGTGTCGCTCCACTAGATCACACACAAAGTGATGCTCAACTGCAAAGTGCTTCGTGCGAGTGTGAAAGACACCAGAGTTCTCCGCAATGGCTGGAGCACTCTGGCTGTCGCAGCGAAGCACAATGGCAGGTACTGGCTGACCTAGCTCAAGAAACAGGCACTGCAACCATACTGTCTCAGCGGCCCCTGCACCCAAAGCAACGTACTCTGCCTCTGATGAGCTACGTGCAATGCAGCCCTGCTTCCCACTACGCCAGGACACAGCGGTACCACCGAGCAGGAACACGTAACCGGTGTGCGTCCAACTGGACTCCACGCCCAGTCGCTGTCGGTGTAGCCGTCAAGGACCTCCGAACACTGTTGGCGAAAGCAGAGTCTGAGGCACGGTGTGGAGACCACATACCGTACCACTCGCATAGTTGCATGAAGGGCTCTAGCGCGTGGAGCCTGTGAAAATTGTGCAAGGAGGTTGACGACGAAGGCGATGTCAGGACGTGTGGTAGTGGCCAGGTACATCACACATCCGATGAGACAGAGGTACAATGTCACATCCACTGTCTCCCTCAACTGTGTTGGATCATCCACCTTCAGGGCATCCTGCCCGTCCGGTGTTAGAGGTGTGGAGGTCGTGGGCACTGCGCCAAGGAGGTAGCTAAAGCGCTCCCCCACAACATGTGCATATTGGGCCTGATGCGATGTGTGCGGTCTCGCACGATCTCCATGCCAAGGAACACTGTTGTAGGACCAAGGTCCTTCATCCTATAGGCAGTCTGGAGGACCGCCTTGGCCTCCTTCACGGCCTCCATGGGAGAAGACGCGATCAGAAGGTCGTCAACATAAACCAGGATGGCGGTGAACTGCTCAGGCGTCCGTCAGATAAAGAGTGAGGGATCTGCCTCGCTCTGTACATGTCCCGCACGAGTCAGGGTGCCAGTGATCTCCTAGATCCAACACCGAGGAGACTGCTTGAGGCCGTACAAGGACTTGCGCAGGCGCCAGACCTTGTCACCGTCCTCAAATCCAGGTGGCTGAGCCACATAGATCTCCTCATCCAGAAAGTCATGGAGGAACGTACTGTTCACGTCCATCTAATGCAGTTCCCAGTCGTGCGGAGCCACCACACCAAACAGAATGCGAGCAGAGGTCATGCGGTCGACAAGGGCAAAGGTGTCAGTGTAATCGATGCCCTCGATCTGAAAGTACCTCTTGATGACCAAGCGAGCCTTGTGGTGTTGCAGTGACCCATCCGACTTCACTTTCTTATGAAAGACCCACTTGGCCTGAATAGCCTTCCTCCCAGGTGGACGGTCGACTAGCTCGTAAACTCCGTGCTCTCGGATGACGCGAAACTCATCCTCGCAGGCAGCACGCCAGGCGTCATCATTGTGTCATGAGAGAGCTTCCCTCGGTGTGCCCGGGTCAGGCGTAAAAGAGGGAGAGCTCTGAGTGGCAAGAGCACACGCCTCTGTGCTAGGTTTGACGACCATCAAGCCCATCGTCATCACATGCCAGCTATGCCTCCCCACACGAGTCATGACGAGTGACAAGGATAGACAAGCAAACAGTCTGTGGACCACTCGGCTATGGCAACACACTCGCACCTCCCTGAAAGCGAAGCGCCAGAAGGTGACAGAGCTCGGTGATGGTGCAGTCACGTGGGTCCGGGTCGCCACTGCTCGCCGCTGGTGAAGCAAGAACTGCTGTGGTCGTAGTCGCCGCGCACCCAGAGGATGTGCTGCTTGACATAGACCATAGTGCATGTGCAGCCTGAAGCCCGCGAGTGATCCGCGCCCAGTCGAGTGGCTGCTGGCACTCGGTGTAGCGATGAGCGCCTCCATAGTTGTAGTAGTAAACAGAGCTTCCACTGCTACTACCCGATGATTGCTGTTGTTGTGGCTGCTGCCCGAACCGTGCCTCCGTCTCCCCTTCTTCTCCTGTGTCGTTGCTGCCACACCCTGTGTCTGAGTCGGGGTATTTGGGGTGGAAGGGGAAGAGGAGGACGTGCCAGAGGCTGGAGGAGTAGACTGCAGGAGGGGCGTTGATGGTGATGCGATGAATGCTGTAGCAAGGGGACTCTCCTGATATGCCACGGTTGCCTCACGAGTGGAAGTCACCTGGAGGAAAAGCTGATACGCCCAGGAAAAATGCTGCAGGGAGGTGGAGAAGGGCTCGAGTACGGCGTTGCTATACCTCATAAGGATGTCTGCGTGCTCAAGGCAAACTCCGAGCATGATTGTGTGGAGTGTCCACAGCTGTGTACCTCCTGAGGTCCCAAAGCGCGTGTAGATGCGCATGGCGCGCCACCAGTAGTCAGTTGCAGACTTGGCAGGTCCCTGACGAAGAGAGTCAAAGGCATGAATGTGGGCGGCGCGGGTGGCGTGCGTCTCTGCAGTAAGCAGGGATGATGCCAGGTCCTAGCCTCCACGTGGATCAACACCTGTGCCTGTGCCGGCCTCTCCAAGAAACAAGCAGAAGTCTACGACGGTCTCGTGCGACATGGCATAAAGGAGTCTGCGCATCGCCCTGGCCACTGTCAGCACCTATGCACGATCCGTAATCTGATACGGACTGTGGTAGAAGGGCCACACTCCCTCTGAAGTGCCCCAAACCTGGAAAAGGATCTCCCAGCAATTGAAGCCGTCCTCGCTGACATACCGTGGAGGCGGTGTCTCGAAATCCTTGGGTTTCCGCTCTATAGGGAGAGTAACCACAGGCATAGAAGGACGAGGGATGGGGAAGACACCAGGAAGAGGAAAGTCGCTGGGGTGGAGATTAGGCGAGGATCGAATCTCGGGGAGAGAAAAACGAGACATGTGTGGGGGCCGAGAGCTCGTCTGGAGCTGGCGGAGACGCTCCTGAAGCACACGAGTCTCACTCTCATGAGTGCCGCCCTCCATTCCTGGCAGGTCGGGGTCCTCATCCCAAGGATGAAGAGATGGTGGTTCGTTTTCTGCTCCTATCACCGGTGCTGGTGCTGACTGCAGTGTGGAGGGTGCAACACCGACCGCTCCCTCGGAGGTCTGCCGTGGGGCCGTGGACTGACCATGAAGAAGCTCAGTGAGCGTACGGATGGGGTCAGTCTGTTGCTGCTCCAGACAACACATCTCATCCTGCTGGCTCCGCAGGTCCACAATAGCCTGCGAGTGTGGGGTCATGACCCCTGAGGAGGAAGAAGAGGGGTCTAGTGGTCTTTTTCCCTTATCACCGGCCGGAGCCATGTCAGCGGTCAGTATGGACTGGGATGTCAAACTGGTCGGATTGCAGAACCTTCAGCATCTCTCGTGGAGTTGAAATGCTGGCAACTTTTGACTTTTCCAACAAAAAAGTTAACCAAGGCAAGTGCTGACGTCAGCAAGGGTTTGCTGACATCAGCACGGATCTGATGACGTCAGCAAGAAGAATGTTGACGCCGTGACAGCCCTCCCTTTTTTTGTGACAACCCTCGCGGTTTTTGCCTTGTTACGCGGGGGCGGCTGCTCCGCAATAGCCGCATGGAAGCTACGCGGAAGCTCCGCAGCAGCTTTAGCTTGGCTACTGCTGCTACTCCGTCAGCACCTACAACAGCAGCCGTGCGGCTACGTGCGCAGCTCTGGCAGTAGCTGCGCGCTGCTGCTGCTGTTGCTACGCACTACGACTGCTGCGTACTGCTGCTGTTGCTACTGATGTATGATGCTTTTGCTGCTACTTAATGTTGCTGCTGCTACGCGCTGCTACTGCCCGCCACTGCTGCCGCCGCCGCTGCACATTGTTGCTGTGTGCTGCTCCTGTTGTGCCCTGCTGCGCGCTACTACTACTGCTGCCCGCCTTTTCCTGCTGTAGCATCGGCCTATTGCCACCGCTGCTAGTACCAAAGTCAGCAGCTGCTAGCGGTAGCCGCTTGCTGCAGCTGTTGCCTACTGCTGCTAGCGGCTGCTGCTGATGCACTCTCACGTGCTGAAGGTGGGTGACGTCCACGGCCGTTGGCTGTCGTCGATAGGTCCCAATGGATCGGTTATAGCGGTGACGCTCATTGTTGCTGCTCTGTTGCGTCGCTGCTGTGCAGCTCGGCGAGAACTGTCTTACCGCTCTGATACCATGAGATGATGTGTGTAAGCTTCCTAGCAACACAGCCGCTGACGAGGCGTCAGTGCCTGGTCAGACAGTGACGACAGCCACAAGTCGTACACACAACGGCAAGGGTCTGGCTAGGAGACACAAGGCAAAGTGTCATAATGCTTCAATAGCATTTGAAAAGAGGAATGACAAATGACAGGTCCATGGCATAAGTACCTGCCGCGGCGCACAGTGGGTGTCGCACGTGGCAGCGCAAGATCTGTCCTAAAACCGGCCCAAAACCACTGTTTTGGCTGTACCTCATTGCAGACATGTCAGAACGCTACGTCGTCTGAACCTAGATATGAAGAATCACAAGCCGGACACTACGACTGGTTACATGCATGCATCCGGCATCAAACGGTGGACACACAATGTAAAAACATGCAAATCGGGCCCACGGCCAGTCCACAGATAAACTCCTGCGTGCTGCAGAAAAATCTGGAGGAGGTCCCGGGCAGCGTCCAGAGCTCTGGGACGGTCGTCGGTCAGCTCCAAGCTGGTAGTCCGCCACCAGATGACGCACCGGGACCACCAGGGTCCGCATCAAGGATCTGCACGGGTATGGACACGGCCGAGTGGTCAAAGTAAACTGTATAGGTTGACAAGAACGTCACAAATCACAACAGTAGTGCCATGGAAGTGGAGTCAGGGTAAGTGCAGTGATGTATCTTGCCCTGAGCGCAAAAGAGATAGTAGGTCTTGGACGATTGTCAAAGGAAGCTGCATGAAGACCGAGGACTGGCTGGGTTCGAATAAGCTTGGACACAATGTCTGAGCTTATACGACGAAGGCGACACTGCATCAAACTATGGTGTTCTAGAGAGAGAACACCTATGACTAACACACGTGCAGATGTAGACGAAGGAAAGGAGGTAGAGGGAGTGGTACGAGACACGTGATACAGGTCATTGAGAGCTGAGGCAGAAAGAACTATGGCACGAGTGTCGAGAGCATTCGTAGTGGCAGAGTCAGCAGATTGCTCAATAGAAAGATCCATCCTGGTGCAAGTACAAATAAAGGACAGGCTGAGAGCAAGGATGAGGAGCACAACAAAAATGTAGAAGGGGCTAGACCATCAAACCACACAATCCCAACTCCTTTAATGGGCAACAATTGACTAGACGATTTGCACAAAAACTGAACAGATACAACGGGACCAAGCAAAAAAAGTCACTACGACAACATGTCATGTGATGGGTGGCACCATAGTCAATGATGCACATGCCAGTCGTGTCACGACCAGCCGTTAACACTGAACAACATGCCATAAAACACTGTGCCTGTGCTGGACAGGACGTAGAGGACACGGGACAACGACGAACATCACGGACCTGTGAAATGTCAAGCCAGTCGCTACTGGTAGGTCCATCCTCATCATGGGCCGACTAAGCTCCCCCACAAGTATCATCATGGGAAACAAACATAGTAGGACAAGCTTTCTGGGAACTACTTGGTTGTGACAACACACTCGCACCTCTCTATGTACGAAGTGCCGGCAGTTGACAAAGCTCTGCATTCGTGCGATCCCGTGGGTCCATATCACCATTGGTGCTTGGTGATTGGTTGCGTCTGCTGGAGTCGTGGGTGCGGCACGACTCGTCCGTGTGTCACTAGCGAACATCTGCTACGCATGCGCTGCCTAGAGGTCGCGCATGGCCCGAGGCCAATCAAGGGGCTACTCACACTTTGTGTAGCAATGAGCGCTTGCACAGTTGTAGCAATGGACGAAACGTCCACTACCACTGCTTATCGGCTGTTGCTGTTAATCTTGTTACTGTCCCTTGTCACACTTCTTTACCCCTTCTTCCCTTGTGCGGCCACTGTAATACCTTGAGTATGGTTGCTCCAGATAGAGGAGGAGGAGGAGGAGGAAGCGGTGGAGGTGGGCCTGGTGAACTCGGACAGAGTCATAGGAGGGGCCGAAATCACTGGTACAACAAGTGGACTCCGTTGATGGACGACAGTAGCCTCATGAGCCGACGTCACTTGGAGAAAGCAGCGATGAGCCCAGGGAAGCAACTTCGACAACTAAGAGAGGGTAGCATGGCCAAATCCCGTAAAGTGCTTCATGTGGTCCAAGTGTAACCCCCTTCATGATGGTGTTGAGTGTCCTCAGTTGTGTCCCACAACCAGTCCCACAACGCATGTAAAAGCGCATGGCATGTCGCTGATAGTGTGTTGCAACCTTCGTGGGGCCCTGGCGGAGGGGGTGGAATGGGTTGAGTAGCCCTTGTGGCATGGGTCTCTAATGCAAGCAGTGTTAGGGCCAATTCCCACTAGTAGCATGGGTCCACTCCAGTTCCGGTCCCAGCCTCACCCAAAGAAGGGCAAAATTTGTCGATACTCTCTCGCGGCATGGCATAGAGCAGGCCATGCATTGCTCTCACTGCTTTCTGTACCTGGTGAGCATTATGAGTCTGGTATTGGCTGTGGCAGAAGGGCTAGACACCCTAAGAGCCGGCCCAAACCTGAAATAGGGTCTGTCAACAATGAAAGCTCTCATCGTTATCGTAACGGGGTGGACATGTCTCAACGTCCTTCGGTCGCTGCTCTGTGGGGAGGACGACCTCAAGCTCAGGAGATGGCGGGTGAGGCACAAGGAGACCACCTGTGAGAGAAAGGCCACCAAAGGTAAATGCTATTAAACCACGTGGCTGGTCGTCACGTTGAAAAGGTTATGGGGAGAGAGGCTGGGACCCTAGACGCAGCCCACGACTGCGCTCCTCAAGGACGCAAATCTCGTCATCACGTGTGTCATCCTCCATCTCCTCCTCATCCCAAGTTTCAACATGTGATGAGGGGTGCTGAGGTCACGGTGTTGTATAAGGCATACATTGCTGAACAGATGGTGCAGCTCCAACAGGTCCTCCTAGTGTCGGCTATGAAGCCCTGAACGACTCAGTAAGTCCGCAATGTCTTATAGCGCATCGGTCTGACGCTGTTGCTGGTGACGTATCTCATTCTGCGTCCGACGAATCACATCGATCGCGAAGGACTCAGACCATGAACTCATGATGCCCGAGGAGGAAGAAGAGGAGGAGTCTCCTAGCCCCTTGTACTTGTCACAAATCGGTGGCATCGATGCTGCTCAGTTTGGGTCCAAACATCAACGTTTTCAGAATCAATAACCTTTGGCATTTATTGAAGAGTTGGAACGCCAGAAAGAATGATGTTGTAGCAAAAAACTTGGCATAGTGTTGGTGCTGACATCATCACCTACAATGATGATGTCAGCATGAAGGTTGCCCAAATGAAGCAAAATTTGGAGCAATTATGCACTAGTAGATTTTGAATGCAATTGCATTGGTTTTGTGTAGAAAGAACTTCAAAACATAAAAACTTCAACATTTTCTGTTCTACCTGAAAAAAATCTTGATCTGAGAGCGTTGCTTTGTTTCTTGGAGCCTACAAGGCACAAATGAGGTGGAAGTGGGTGCAATGGATAGGGTTTTGCAAGCGCTTTCTAACAAGTCCTTACATGGCAAAAACGGTGGTTTTATGGGATAGTTACACTATCTCACATTCGGGAGGGGGTGGTAGGTGCAACCTGAGTGAAGCTTTCGGGAATATTCACGGGCTCTTTCTCATGTGCCTCAACTGTTCCTGGAGAGGTTTGGGAAACCTTTGGCTGACCCGTTGTGGTGGCATGGTGATGTAGTTGTAAGGGTGTCTCTCCTACTACAATGTGTTGCAGCGGGTCATTGTGGCTTGGTGGGTCCTCCGAGGACCATGGCTTTAGCTGTGACTCACTGTTGTTGCCACTGCTGCGTCTCTGCTGCACAGCTCAGCGAGGAATGCCTCGCCACTCTGATAACTTGGAAAACTATAAGAAGCTTCATAGCCTCACTAAAGTTGATGTGGTGACATAGTCTTGTCAACTGGCGCACTAGCAAGCAAGCAGGTGCAAGAAACAACAAGAGTTAAGATAGGGAGATGCACAAAGTCTCAGAAGCTCCAATAGCTTACTAAATAGAGAGAGATCACAACTAACAAGCACATAGCATGAATACCTGCCGCGGTGCACAGCGGATGACCCACACAATAGTGTCAGTTTGTCCTCACACTGACCCAAAACCACTAATTTGGCCATAACTCTGCGCACAGGGATCCAAACGCAACACCTCATGGACCTAGAGTTTCAAAATCTCAAGCCAAAGCTTACGACTAGCCACACACACAGGTCTGGCAGCGATCCAAAAACACAAAATGTATAACATGCAAATCAGGCTCAAGACGCAGTCCACTAGGAAAACTCTAGCGATTCCAGAAACGTTGCAGAGCACCCCAGCAAGCACCCGGGATGCCGTGGCAGCTTTTTGATAGTTGTGGATGGGTCAAGCCACCACCCGTTTTTCCTATGGTGCTAGCTAGGTCCGCGTCAGGGGTCTGCACAAGCATGGACATGGCCGAATGGTCACAAGAAGCTGTACAAACAAACGAGAATGACTCACAACACACTACAGTGTTCTACATGACTTGAAAGGACTGTGGCTCGTATGATAGATTGGATTGAAGGTCAAAGGCACTGAATCATTGCTTTTTTGGCCTAATGGGTGAAGTTTTTAGTCTAACTAGGCTAGGTCCGGATGGTATTGTATGGGTACGTGATAGCGTGGAGCCATGTGATTGTTATGTACCAGGCGTACACGATTCCATAATCTTTCCGTGTGGGCATTTCTCTCACTACACAAATACCCAGAGCACGTCAAGACCCCGATTTTGAGCCTGATGACCGAGGGAAATTTGGCCAACTGCCCTCACCCTCCAAATAACCTTCTCGAACTTTCTAACAACTTTGACCACTCTCGTGAACCCACGACAGAAGTGTCAAGTCCTTTTGGTCGACTTCTAGATGCATCAAGACATATCTCGATTTATAAAGATGCATCTCACATCACCACCGTCAATCCTCAAAGCCCCTCGGCTTCTTGGCAGAGATTCTGGAATCCGACCACTAACGATGCAATTCCACACGCGCCGCTTGACAATTGACCCAACGACCCCGACTATGCCTCATTCTTAACTCGACACTTGCATATATATGTTTGATCATTTCAACACTTATCATCGAACTACACTTATCGCTGATTATAAATTGGTCAAGTGTCCCAAATTGTAAATCGTGTCATGCCTCGCAACTCTTACCTGTTCACCATCTACGCTCCGTTCGACATAACACTTGGTATAAAAACACAGCGATGCTGGAGAGGCAACGGATCATTTAAACCATCCGGAGGACTACCTCACACAAGTCGTCAATGCATCTCGCACGTCAAGACTTTGCAGTCTTCGCAACTACAACGTGAAGCGAGCGAGCCCATCCAACAATTAGCAACGGATCTTTGGCAACCACTTTGGTGATGGAGGAGCAGAATATGCCTATGCACGCAAACCCTGAAGCGGCAGTGAACGCTGATGTGGCAAGCTATGCGACAGCAGGATCAAACCCTACAGCTCTGACGACCAATCCGGTCACGGATCCGATGGCAGTAAACCAGGCAGCCCCACCGACAGCCTCAACGTCTGCAACAAGAATGATAAGTGGCACCGGACGACAGCGCACATCAACGAAGGACCGGCGAATCAAATCTCCACGCTCGAAGGCATTAATAGCCATCTTCTCCAACAGCTCAACATCCTGATGGAAGCTCTTCGCAATGTAACCGCACGGGAGGCGGTGCATGTTGAGAGAAATTCCCAACTCTCAAACAAACCCAAAATTTGCCCGGCTCAACCCGAACCGTACGATCCTACGAATTCTAAGAAACCAACTTTTTGGATGTGGCTGACGAGTTTAAAGGTCTAATTCACCGTTGTTGGGGTCAAAGACGAGCAAAAAGAGATTGACCTCGCGGCCATGCTTTTGCGCGGCACGACGCTAAGTTGCTGGTCAGATCTAATGACCAACCAAGAGCAGCAGGAGACAGACGGGACCTCATCAACGGCCAGCCCGCCCGTCTCATATCGTCGACTGCAGGCGTTCTACCTTTTGAGCAAATCAACCCACAATGGCAAGACAGGCTAATGCCACCAGCCATGTAATGAGGTGCCCATCTTTTCTGGCATACTTGGGGCCTTGACCGAGTTTCAGGCGCGTCTGGGCCATTTTCCGTTTTTCGGAAAAGTGGCTCGCAGTCGAGCTTGACTCCGCTCGTCCGCGACTGCGAGGATGCGAGGATGCCAGGACGCGAGGACGCAAGGAGCAAACGAGCGAGTTCCACATGCCAAGGGGATATTCTGCTCGCACCTTCACGTGGCGTTCCGAACATGCCACGTGAGGGTGGCTTTTCTCCTCTCGGCGAGTAGCATATCAGTTACGCTACCCGCCGAGGGGGTGTCTCAACGGCGGACCTCCGATACCGTATGTGGTTAACCACAATAGCGGCACTTCCGGTAGCATGCGCAACAATCCAACCGCACTCACCGCTGGGAAGCTTACGTAGTGATGTGCGACGCAAGCAGCGGCTCGCCGAGAGAGAGAGAGAGAGAGAGAGAGAGAGAGAGAGAGAGAGAGA
>SZWC01019204.1:8333-21468 GCA_023375785.1 Penium margaritaceum | reverse complement strand
AGAGAGAGAGAGAGAGAGAGAGAGAGAGAGAGAGAGAGAGAGAGAGAGAGAGAGAGAGAGAGGACGGACTGTCGATCTCGATGATCGACAGCCCAGGAGTTCTCGCAAAAGGCATTAGGTGCAAGTAGAGTACCAAGTTCAGGTGCAAAAAGAGCACTAGGTCCAGGAGCAAGTAGCTTGCTACAGCAAGCTAAGATAGCAGTAGGCAAGGGCCAAGACAGGCCGGTCAAACAGTATGAATACCTTGTTACTCTATTCATTGTGATTAACCTGATTTTCCAACTCTAGCTTCCAAACATCTCCAAGTCTATCTTTCCGCTGCAACTGTGCTCTCCACACACGAAGGCTAAATGTCCAGAGAGTACACACTCGCACATCTGGTATCAGATCCAGATCCATGCGTTGGGCGGAAGCGCTGCCGGAGCTCACCAAACTGCAAGGAGCGAAGGCGCGGATGACGCCGGACAAAGTCCAGGTTGGTCGAGAGGAAGATTGCTCGACCAGACTTCGAATCCAACGCACGAGCCAACCTCTGGAAAAATGTTCTATGTTTCTAGAGCGTCCACACGGCCTATCGTGTGCGCGCGGGAGACGGCGGGTGACTCCCACGCACTTTGAGGACGTCAGATTTTCATCCGGACTGCCAAATCGCCTCCCCAAAAATTCTTCCGATTGTTGCCGGAACAGTACCAATTTTTTTTCGAGGATCTCCTATGGCAAAAAATTATATAGAGCCATGGAGCAAGCCCTGTAGTAGATCGTAGAGCAGCCAGAAGCCCTCAAGCTGGAGAATGAGCGGCTTAATTGGAAGATGGCTCACCTGCGGGACGGGACTGACACTGGAAAGGTTCGGGCGGCCCGGTCAAGGAGTCCACTAAGACCAAAGCCAAAGGCTCCATAATTGTTCAATCCATCAGTCAAGGGAGCGAGCATGTGGACCTGATTATTTGCGATGAACAGATACTTTGGGGCTCTGGGTCACCCTCCAGAGGACGATGTTGTGCGTGTGTCATTCGCAG
The DNA here is from genome assembly GCA_023375785.1 of Penium margaritaceum. NCBI lineage: Eukaryota > Viridiplantae > Streptophyta > Zygnematophyceae > Desmidiales > Peniaceae > Penium > Penium margaritaceum. The sequence goes on along the minus strand of SZWC01019204.1, from coordinate 20,449 downwards.
TGACACTACTGCGCAGTGCAGTATTGGAGTGGTGGAGGCAGCTGAATGTGCTAGCCACTCGAGGTGGAGGTGCAAACGCAGCCGTGCAACATGTCGTGTTGTGGCAGCCAGGCGCGAGGCAACCTGAAGCTCGCGTGCTGAAGACATGGGAGCAGTTTGAGCAAGCCATCAGAGATCGATTCGATCTCGTGAACGCTTCCATGGTCGCACGCAAAAAGCTTAGCAGCTGAAGCAGATCGGCCCGATACAGGAGTACACACGCCATTTCTTGGTATTGTGCTTGGAGATCGATAACATGAGGAAGCCGGAGATGGTGGACAGATACCACGACGGCTTGAAGGCGGGAATTCAGCACACGCTGGCACTTAGTGGAATCACAGAGTTCCAGGCAATGGTGGCCACTGCTAAGCATGTTGACGTGCTATGCTACCATCGAGGGGGTTTCCGTGAGAAGCAAGAGAATTTCTAGCATTGAGCACAACAGCAACAAGTTGATCCTATGGAGATCGAAATAGTACAAGGAGGTCAGCAGCAGAACAAGCCACGTGGTGGGAATTGTTGGATCTACGGGAAGCCTGGGCACCACAAGAAGAACTGTAAAAAGAGGCAGCAGGGAAATGGCAACCAGCAGTGAGTGGCGGACGGCCAACTGCTGGGAAAGCTTTGTTCGCATCAGCAAACATCAGTCCCAAAAGTCCTTTAACAAGTGTATTGATGGGGAGCGAAGGAAGCACAAGCGTCTCGGGAATCCTCCTGAAAGCCAAAATTTTATCGGCTGGTTCTACAGACAGCGAGGGGCGCCGGACTCACCGGCAAAATAAAGCATTGCTGGATTGCGGCGCGTCGCACTCATTCTTCAGCGACGAGCTTGCAGAAAGGTTGAGTCTTGCACGGCTACCATGAAAGCCAACTAAGGCCAAGTTGGTGCACGGGGAGTTGGAGTACGGATTGCCTCTGAAGCCTTTGAGGGTCCGTCTGGGCAAGCTGTCGTGCGAGGTGAAATTTTGCACATGCCCGATGGATACCTATGACGCCATTCTGGGACGTGACTGGCTGCACAGGTGGAATCCTGCTGTGGATAGGGTGTGCAACCGGGTGAAAGTGAAGAAATGCCGGGAGCAAATTATTTTGCCGCTGTGGACTGAGGAGAAGGACTCCAAGGCAGGTAAGGTGTCGTAGTTGAGTTACGTGCAACTCAAGCGCTGTCAGCGCAAGGGGGACCAAGTGTACCTCGTGTGGGTGCGGCAAAAGGTAGCAGCTGAAGAGGTGGAAGTGTTGGCAGCAGAGGCAAAGCAACAAAAAGGAGAGCAGCAGAAAGCACCAGTAGCACAGCTGTCATAAGGCACCAAGGGAGTGTTAGGCACCTATGGTGACGTGTTTCATGCTCAGCACCTAAAGGGTTTACCACCGAAGTGGGACATCGACCAAACAATTGATCTTGTTTCAAGAGCAAATCCAACAGTGTGGGGTGCTTATCGCATGAGGTATAACGAGCTGGGTGAGTTGAAGACGTAGTTTGAGGAGCTAACGGAGCAAGGGTTCATCAGACCGTCGGTGTCACCTTATGTTGCACCGGTCCTCTTTGTGAAGAAAAGACAAGGGAGCTGCGGATATGTGTGGACTATTGCGCACTAAACAACATAACGATTAAGAACCGGTACCTGCTGCCAAGGGTTGAGGATTTGTTTGACCAGCTGAGGGAAGTGTAGTACTTCAGCAAGATAGACTTGCGCTCGGGGTACCATCAGATCTGGATTGTGGAGTAGGATGTGGAGAAGACGGTGTTTTGAGTGTGGTACGACCATTTTGAGTACCTTGTGATGCCGTTTGGATTTACCAACGCTCCTACAACGTTCATGGGTCTCATGAACAGGATCTTCCACCCTCATATGGACCTATTTGTGGTGGTGTTCCTTGACAACATCCTCATCTATTCTCGAACTCTGGAAGAGCATCACCAATATATTTGGCAGGTGCTAGACATTGTTTGAAAAGAGAAGTTGTTTACAAATCTCTCCAAGTGTGAGTTCGAGAAGCGGGAGGTGGAGTTCCTTGGGTACATCATGAGCGGCAAGGGTCTCCGTATGGACCCAAAGAAGGTGCAAGCTGTGAAGCACTGGCCAGTACCAAAATGCGTGCGTGACATCCAGGTCTTCCTAGGGTTTGTCAATACTACCAAAAATTCATCAGAGGGTACGCAGAGAAGGGTACGCCACTGAATCAGCTACTAAGGAAGGATCGCAAGTGGAAATGGGGTGATCGAGAGCAGAAGAGCTTTCACGAGCTCAAGGCTGCAATGTGTGATGCTCCGACGGTGTCCACTTGTATCCAAGTCGAGGAGTCTCCTGACTGACTTCTTCCGTCCCGATGATTTGTATAGTTGGGAGGTCGCAAGTTGTAGGATTCCTGGATCCGAGCATTGTAGTCGACGATGTCGATCTTTTCTACTACCACAATCATCCGCGGCAAGTCTTTTTTGATGCCGTAGATTGCAATGGCTCTTCAGATGTCTCGCTTGAGACCGTTGTTGTAGTGAAAATAGAGATCGTCGGGGACGATGTCTATACTAGTGATGATCTCGCAGAATCTCCACATGTACTCTTCCACGCTGGAGTGCTGACGGAGATTCTGAAGCTTGTACCATGTGTCTGACTTCAAGTTCAGTCATCCAAATTGTGCAAGCATCACATGCAATAATTCATTCCAGTTGGTTTGTGAGAGTGTGTGCTCTCTGGAGATTTGGCCTTGGTGTGTGGAGAGCACAGTCACAGCGGAAAGATAGACTTGGAGATGTTTGGAAGCCAGAGCTGGAAAATCAGGTTAATCACAATGAACAGAGTAACAAGGTATTTATACTGTTCGGCCGGCCTGTCTTAGCCCTTTCCTACTGCTATCCTAGCTTGTTGTAGCAAGCTACTTGCTCCTGGACCTAGTGTTATGCTTGCACCTGAACTTGGTGCTCTACTTGCACCTAATGCCTAGTGAGAGAACTCCTGGGCCGTCGATCGTCGAGATCAACAGTCTGTCCTCTCTCTCGGCAAGCCATCGCGTGCGTCGTATGTCACCGCGTAAGCTTCCCGGTAGTGAGTGCGGTCCTGTTGTTACGCACGCTACCGGAAGTGCCATTGTTGCGGTTGACCGCATCCGGTGTCCGAGGTCCGCTGTCAAGACACCCCCTCGGCGGATAGCGTAACTGGTACGCTACTCGCCGAGTGAGAAAATCCACCCTTGCGAGGCGTGCTTGGAACGCCATGCAAAGGTGCGAGTGAAGCCCGCCCTTGGCGTGTGGAGCTCGCTCGCTTGCTCCTTGCGTCCTTGCTCCCTGGCATCCTCGCGTCCTCGCATCCTTGTAGTCGCGTTCGAGCGGAGTCGAGCTCGACCGCGAGCCACTCTTTCAAAAAATGGAAAATGGCCCAGATGTCCCTGAAACTTGGTCAAGGCTCCGAGTATGCCAGAAACGATGGGTACCTCATAACATTCACCCCTCCGTCGGAGGCACAATGTACCTGCGCGCCTGAGGTACTCCTGGAGAACAGTGTTGGTACCCTCAACATGGAAGTTGGCCTCTAGCTCCCAAGAGTTGAGCTCCACCGGGTACCCCTTCCATTGCACCAGAAACTCACGCCGACGTCCCCTCTGGCGGTCTACCTGAATCTTCTCCACCTCAAACTCCTCACTTCCTTCAACCTGCACAATAGGAGGTGGAGATATCCCGTAACCCTGGAAGAAGAGCAGGGCTTTGTCCGTGATCTCATCGATCACTGACCTGCAATGTGTACGTTCAGACAAGAGTACAGGTATGTGGGGATCACGATAGGCATAAAGCAGAGAGATGTGGAACACCGGATGGATGGTGTAGTGAGCTGGCAACTCTGGCTTATAGGAAACGGCCGACCGCTTCTCCATAATGCAAAACGGACCCATCCATCTTAACTGCAGCTTGGGACTCCCAACTCCCATCAGCTATAGGTTAGCAGAGTTCAACATCACCTGATCTCCCACTTGGAGCTCCTCCAAAGAGCAATGCTTATGAGCCTGCTACTTCTGCTGCTTCAGTGCCTTCAACAGGCGTTGGCGTACCACGTCCCATGTGGTGGCAAATCCATTAGTAATATGTTGCACTACCAGAAGAAATTTTGCCGTAGCAAAGGCGGCTGGGCGCACGGTCGAGTGGCCATAGACCACCTCAAACAGTGACTTTCTTGTTGATGATGAAAGCACTGAGTTGTAGGCAAACTTTGCCATTCCGAGCTTCCCCTTCAAACCCTTTCCATCTGGTCGGACCATGCTCCGCAACAGCTGCTCCAATGTCTGGTTCTTGCGCTCCGTCTGTCCATCGCTCCGTGGGTGGTATGATGTGGTCGGCTACACCCGCGTGCCCAGCTTCTCCATGAGATCTCTCTAGAACTGCAAAGTGAAGCGTGGATCACAATCAGAGACTACCAACTCCGGTACTCCATGCAGCTTGATGACTTGATTGAGGAGGACTTGAGTTGTCCCAGCAACTGTGATGCTCTCAGGACATGCAATGAAATTTGCCATCTTGGAAAACGGGTCCACCACGACCAACAACGTGTTGTTACCTTGCTGCGTCATAGGCAAACCGGCGATGAATTAAAGCAAGCTGTCTGTCCATGACCTCTCTGGTATAGGTAATAGTTGCAGCTCCCCAGGTGGCTTGGTCCCCCGTGCCTTGATGCGTTGGCACACATCACAACTGCTCACAAACCTCTTGCAATCAGTTGCCATTGAACACTGCCAGTATTGATGTGCTAAGGTTTTGAGCGTCTTGTCGAAGCCGAAGTGACCCGAGTAGTGGGTGTCATGCGCCTCCTCCAGCAACAACTGCCTCAATGGCACATAGTCCGGCACAACAATCCTCTCCTCTTGTCCCCTTCGCCAATACACTCCATCCCACGTGGCGTCTTTCAGCGCACTGTCCATGAACTCACCGTCCACGCCATAGCCGTGCCTGAACAAGCTATGCATGACTAGAGATCCCATTAGCACTGAGATGGCATTGAGGCTCAAGTCTTGCCTCCACGATAGAGGATCTGCCGGGTTCACCTTCCTATGCTTGTGCTGGATCTCGTAATCAAAACCTCCTTCCGAAAAATCCTTCCAGAGAGTTTATCGGTGATTGAGATTCGGCTGCGCCTTCAAGTACTTCAAGGCGTAATGATCCGTGAAGACCACGCAGCACCGCGACTTGAGGTAGCACCTCCATTGCTTGAACACATGGATCACTACCAGCATTTCCTTCTCGTGGATTGCGTGGTTCAGCTCTGCCCCTCGCAGCTTGCAAGACGCGTATGCAATTGGCTGCGGCCCCTTTCCGTGATCCTGTATCAGCACCGCCCCAATAGCATAGTCGCTTGCATCCGTCGCCATGACGTACTCCTTGGATGAATCCGGACCAGAGCGTCACACATTGCAGCCTTGAGCTCCTGGAAGAGCTTCTCACAATTTCGTAAACAACAACATGGTTCGCAAGCTGCGATTGGAAATCAAACCTGGGATGTTTGAAGGAAAACCATCGATGGGAGATTACAAATACGGAGACTCTGAGAACCACTACAAGTTCAGGTGGTAGATGTATGAGATGTAGCGGTCTGGAGGTCCTGTCAAATGAGTGATAACATAATCATTCTTGGACAAGATTTCCTATGTCGACACAATCCGTAGGTCGAGTGGAACGACGTCGACGTGGAAATCCACGGCACCAAGTAACAACTCTTGCGCATGGGACGGAAGATGTCAGATGAAGCAATAGAGGTAGAAGTAGCAATGCAATAGAGGCCGAAGCAATAGAGAAAACCGCAGTAGCCGAAAAGTGACAACATGTGTAGCCGATACTACTCAACGTGGGCAAGTGTTTCATGCGACAAGGCGCTCGTGCGTGGCTCATACATCTAAAGCCAATGGAGGAAGCATAAGTGGCAATAGATGACTCATCAGCCTCATTGAATTCATCAACCTCATCAGCACCAACAAAGTTCATGCTGGTACTCGAAGAGTTCGCACTCATTCAAGATTTTGCGAGTGTTTTCCTCGACAAACTCCAAACAACCCTACCACCTCAATGAGACATCGACCATCTCATCGAGTTGAAGCTGGACAGCCGACCCACAGTTTGAGAGGCCTATCGCATGAGCGATCACAAACTGGCCGAGTTCAAAAAGCAACTAGACGAGATGCTCGGTCAAGAATTCATCCGCCCATCCACGTCACCATATGCTGCACCAGTATTGTTTGTAAAAAAGAAAACTGGCGAAATGAGGATGTGCGTGGACTAACAGGCAATGAACAACACCATAAAAAACCGCTACCCTCTTTCCCGGGCCGACGAGCTTTTCGTTTAACTCTGAGGGGCTCAAATTTTCACCAAAATCAGCTTATGCAATGGTTATCACCATGTTTGCGTGGCAAGCGGCGAAATCGAGAAGACGGCATTTCGAGCTTGCTACGAGCATTTCGAGTTCACCATAATGTTATTCAGTATTACAAATTCCACGAAAACATTCATGGCGGCAATGAATAACATTTTCCAGCCCATACCTCGACACTTTTGTCGTGGCGTACCTTGATGACATCCTGGTGTACTGCCGCACCCCGGAGGATCACAATGGACATCTTTGAAAAGTTCTCAAAAATCTACAAAGAGAGGAAAAAAATGGAAAAATCTCGAAGTGCGACTTCGGTTGACGTTCAATCGAGTTTTTGGGTCACGTAATCAATGGCGGACAGATTACCATGGATCCCAAAAAAATTGTAGCAATCGCTAATCGGCTGACGTCGACCAACGTTCGAGACCTTCAAGCTTTCCTCGGCTTCTGCAATTACTACCGACGTTTCATACGGGATTACGCCCGAGTGTCAGCGCATTTCTACGATCTGACTTGAAAAGAAAATGAGTAGCGATGGGGAGAGAGAGAGAACAAGAAGTGTTTACAGCTTTGCGAAATGTTTTGACCTCGGCTCTAGCCCTACGATTAGCCGATCCAACGGTCGACTACGTCATGGCTACGGATGCCTCAGATCAGGCCATCGGCATAGTTCTCCTGGAATACCATGGCAACGGCAAGCAACCAGTCGCATACATGTCTTGAAAGCTGTGGGATCGGAACTCAACTACGCTGTACACGAGAAAGAGATGTTGGCGGCCGTACATGTATTTAAGACGTGCCAGTGTTATCTTGAGTGTCGTCGATGCATCGTATGCACCGACCACCATGCATTGAAATATTTGAATATCCAGCCAAACCTTAGTCAACGTCAAACCTTATGGATGGAGTTCCTTGAATCCGGGTTCAACTACGAAATCAAATACCGGCCAGGCAAAATCAACCCAGCTGATGCACTCAGCCGCCGACCAGATCTGATGGCTGAGGCAGCAACGGTACAACTAGAGCGCAATCTGTATCTCAAGCAACTGTTCACATGAGGCTACGACCAGCACGGCGGATACGACAAAGCCAAATTTTGGTACGACGGACCCTATTGCCGGCGACCATTCACTCGCCAGGTGGTCGTTCTCCCAAATGAAAAGGTCTTAAGTGGTGACCATCCCTTCCCCGGAAGGGATGTCCCTCTCCCTCCTCCTATACAAGTAGGCAAGTACACCTAATACATCATCGAGGACATCCTCGACCGTCGACGACGTGGTAAAACATCGAAATATCTTGTCATGTGACACGGCTACAATGCCGTGCATAACAGTTGGGAACCCTATGACCTCTGAGACGTTGATCACCTGATTTATGTCTACTACCGTCCTCACTGGCCCACATCAGTGCGCACGCCGCGACGTCACGGTTAAAAGGGGGGGAAGTGTCACCTACCAGACATAAACAAGTCCTTAATCTTTCTGAGTGGGAATTTTTGTGTTTTCACAAATATTCCACCGTGCATCGAGACCCCAATCTTCACCGCGACGATTGAGGCCAATTTGGCCAACTGCCATCGCCCTCCGGTGAACGTTCCCAAACATTTTCTCAACTTCGACCACTCTGGCGAACCCACGACTGAAGTGTGACGACCTTTCGGTCAACTTCTCAATGCATCGAGACACATCTTGATTTTTTAAGATGCATCTCGCATCTTAATCGTCGAATCTCAAAGAACCATGATTTCCCGGCGGACCTTCTCGAATGCCTTCCGGGGAAGGGATGGTCGCCGGAATACCATGGCAACGGCAAGCAACCAGTCGCATACATGTCTTGAAAGCTGCGGGGATCGGAACTCAAATACGCCGTACACGAGAAAGAGATGTTGGCGGCCGTACATGTATTTAAGACGTGCCAGTGTTATCTAGAGTGCCGCCGATACATCGTATGCACCGACCACCATGCATTGAAATATTTGAATATGCCGCCAAACCTAGTCAATGTCAAACCTTATGGATGGATTTCCTTAAATCCGGGTTCAACTACGAAATCAAATACCGGCCAGGCAAAATCAACCCAGCTGATGCACTCAGCCGCCGACCAGATCTGATGGCTGAGGCAGCAACGCTACAACTAGAGCGCGATCTATATCTCGAGCAACTGTTCACATGAGGCTACGACCAGCACGGCGGATACGACAAAGCCGGTCTGGTACGACGGACCCTATTGGCGGCGACCATTCACTCGCCAGGTGGTCGTTCTCCCAAACGACAAGGCCTTAAGGCCCAAACGACAAGTCCTTAATCTTTCCGAGTGGGAGTTTTTGTGTTTTCACAAATATTCCACCGTGCTTCGAGACCCCGATCTTCACCGCGACAATCGAGGGCAATTTGGCCAACTGCCCTCACCCTCCGGTGAACGTTCCCAAACATTTTCACAACTTCGACCACTCTGGCGAATCCACGACTGAAGTGTGACGACCTTTCGGTCGACTTCTCAATGCATCAAGACATATCTTGATTTTCAAAGATGCATCTCGCATCTTCATCGTCGAATCTCAAAGAACCATGATTTCCCGGCGGACCTTCTCGAATCCGGCCACTTACAACGCGAATCCACACGCGTCACTCGACTATCGACCCAACGACCCCGACTCTACCTCACTCATAACTCAACACTTGTACAGATATGTTCTACCATTTCAACACTTGTCATCGAAGTACACTTACCGCTTACTATAAATTGCTCAAGTGTCCCAAATTCTAAATCGTGTTTTGGTTCGCAACTTCTCCTTGTTGACCATCTACGTTCCGTTCGGCGTAACACTTGGGATCAGAGCGCAACGGTACTGGAGAGGCATCAGACTACTTTACCCATCCAGAGGACTACCTCGCACAAGCCGTCAACATGTCTTGCACTTCAATACTTTGGAGACTTTGTAACTACGACGTCGGTTGAGCGAGCGCAACTAACGACCAGCATCGGGTCTTTGGTAATGACTTCGGCGATCGAGGAGCAGAAAGTGTCTATGCACATGAACTCTGAAGTGGCATCGAACGCTGGCATGGTAGGCTATGCGACAGCAGGATCGACCCCTATGGCTCCAACGACCAACCCGGTCATGGATCCAACGGTGGTAAATCAGCCGCCCCTACCAACAACCTTGACGATGGCAACCGGGACAATAGGTGGCATCGGACGATAAACGGGGATCAATGAGGAACTAGCAAAACGAATCTCTGTGCTTGAAGGAATCAACAGCCATCTGCTCCAACAACTCAACGTTGCAACGGAGGCTCTTCGCAACGCAAGCGCACGGGAAGTGGTGCTTGTCGAGAGAAATTCCCAACTCTCAAGCAAACCCAAAATTCGTGCGGCACAACCAGGTTCGTTCGATCCTGCAAACTCTAAGGAATTGACGGTTTGAATGTGGCTGACAAGTTTTGAGGTATAATTCATGGCTTGTGGGGTCAACGACGATAAAAAACGATTGACCTCATGGTCGCGCTTTTGCGCTGCATGACGCTAAGTTGGTGGTCAGATCTCAAGACCATCCAACTGCAGGAGGAGAGCAGGGGGACCTCATCAACGGCCTACGGTGCCTGTCTCATATTGCCAACGAGATTGAAATTATGGAGACTCTGAGAATTACTACGACTACAAGTGGGAGATCTACACGATATTACGCTCTGGATGTCCTCTCCTATGAGTGATCAAAAAATAATTCTCGAATGAGATTTTCTGAACCGATACAATCCGCAGGTCAAATGGAACAACGACGACGTCTACGTGGAAATCGACGGTGCCAAGGGACAACTGCCGCGTGTGGGATAGAAGACGATAGAGGAAGCAGCAGAGATGGAAGCAATAGAGGAAGCCGCGGTAGCCGAGAAGCGACAACATGTGTAGCTGATACCGCTCAATGTGGCCAAACCTTGCATACGACGATGAGCTTGTACATTGCTTGTGCATCTCAAGTCAATGGAATAAGTGGAAGTGACAACAGCTGACTCATCAGCCTCATCGGCATCAACAAGGTTCACAATGGTTCCTGAAGAGTTTGCACCACTCATCCAATAGTTTGCGAGCGTCTTCCACGAACAACTCATGAGAATCCTACCACCTGAACGAGACATTGACCATCGCATTGAGCTAAAGCCGGGCAGCCGACCCACGGTCCGAGGGGCTTATCAAATGAGTGATCACAAGTTGACCGAGCTAAAAAAGCAGCTCAACGAGATGCTCGGTCAGGGGTTCATCCACCCTTCCACGTCACCATACGCCGTTACACTACTGTTCGTAAAAAAGAAATGGTGAGATGCGGATGTGCATGGTCTATAGGGCTTTTAACGACGCTACCGTCAAGAACCGCTACCCTCTTCCCTGAGCCGATCCAACAGTCAACTACGTCATGACTACGGATGCCTCTGATCGGGCCATCGGCGCAATCCTCCTACAAGACCACGGCAACGATGAGCAACCTGTCACATACATGTCTCAAAGGTTGCGAGGACCTGAACTCAACTACACCGTACGCGAGAAAGAGATGTTGGCCGTCGTACATGCATTCAAGACATGGCAGTGTTATCTGGAGTGCAGCCGATGCATCGTACGCACCGACCATCATGTTCAAAACTATTTAAGGACGCATTCAAACCTCAGTCAATGTCAAACCCGATGGATGGAGTGCCTTGGATCCGGGTTCGACTACGAAATCAAGTACCGGCTAGGCAAAATCAACTCAGCTGATGCACTCAGCCGTCGACTAGATCTAAAAGTTGAGGCATCAACGCTACACCTGCAACGAGATCCGTATCTCGTGCAGCTGTTCAAACGAGGCTGCGACCAGCACGGCGGATAAAACAAGGCAAAATTCTGGTACGAAGCACCCTATTGGCAACGGAGGTTTACTCGCCAGGTGGTCATTCCCCTGAACGATGAACTTCGCTGTATGCTGCTCGAAGAATGCCACGCCAATGGTCCAGGTGGACACTTCGGAGAGGACAATGTTGGTTTTTTTTTTCGCATCTCTCATTGTGCTCTGTTGTGTCCTCCCGGCTTGTGTACATCGGCGTGCAGATGACTGACGGCAAGACTCGACGCTGATGGAGTGTCGTCCGGTGGAGCCGACGCACGCTGAGGTCTTCTCGCAGTTCGCTGGAGTCTCCTCTCTCTGGCGACGCGCTCAGCTCCATCGGCAGGCCTCCTCGGCGGTCGTGCTGCCGGCGGTCATTGACACCACAGTTGCTGCTTGCATGCGTCCAGCGCTTCCCATCGCGTCTGCATCGTCATGCACTGCCTAGGGTCCCAGTTGCATGTTGCATGGCCCTGTTTGGCAGCATAAACCATTGTGGGCACTATCTGGGTTTAGGCTGCCATAACTCCTCGCTACCATTTTTCCAGCAGATTCTGACCGCACGGCTGCGTTCGTAGCATCGGTATTATGGTATGGTCCAGTTTTCAGGAAAAACGGACGACGCCCGGGTTTTGGGCTGTCGGCTGCCTGGCAGGCCTCACCGAGAAAACCTGCCAGCCTGAACTGAGCTATTTTCTGATTGGCTGATGAACTGAGTAACAAGCTCTACAGAGCTGGGGGGGGCCTAGAACTTGGAGGTGTCTCCCATTGTTGTTCATTCTTCATTCTTAATCAGTCACTTGCAGTTTTCAGCTGCTTTCTGGCGCTAACACTGGCGCGCGCATTTCTGAGTAACAAACCCAGAGCTTCCAGAC
>SZWC01019203.1:34653-46475 GCA_023375785.1 Penium margaritaceum | reverse complement strand
TTGTGATGGCGGGGTGGATGCGCGACGCCAAGAGTGGCGGTCACGGGTTTGGCCCAGGATACGCGGACAGCAGATCGATCAGCTGCCCGTCTTCCACGCAACCTTGCTCTGATACCAGTAGGCTGCTGTGCTAGACAAGCAGGTAGCAGCTGGACCCGTGCAAGGAAGACACCAAGCAACAATGGTGGTTTACGTGGAAGTTGGAAGTGAGTGAACAACAACGAACAAGAAAATGACGGGTCACACGCACCGAAGTGGTAGCCGTCGGGTGGGGAGAGCGAGCGAGCGAGCAGCGAGCTCGATCTCGCACGTTCTCACCCGAGTTCACTGAACCGAACCAAACTACCCACTAAAAGTTGCAACCTGTCAAGTAGGTCAGTGGAGGGAAAACCTGTCAAAGAACAGGCGAGTGTGTGAACCCGAGGCAAATGTGTGTGCACACATGCACGCCAGCCAGAGTCCTGTGAAACTTGTACTGATGCCTGGTTGTGAGACTCGCTGTGAAGTCATGCCACCACAGCGTAGCAGCCAGCAAGAGTTGTCTCTCTCCAGTTAGTCACCTGCGTCAGTGAGGTGAGTGTGCAACGAGGCCAGAGGTCACCGTGTGGTACTGACACAATCCCAACAATGTTCACATGTCACGTGTTGCACGTTCATTAAAGTTCATATATGTCCATAGCACCCGATGTTTCTGGCCTGAACTGTTGACAAGAAATGTTTATTGAGTTTCCTTCCTGGTTCTGCATATTGAGTCTCGTGTTGCCACCGCGATTTGCCTCGAGTCATTTGCAACAGTTGAACATCGACGTTATTAAGCCGCTGTATCGTGGCAGTGCCACGCCGACCGGTCAAAAGAGCCACGTGGCTTGAGCGGGGTCACCTTGGACTATGTGCGGTAAGACGGAATGGCTTGAGGGTGAGAGACCCTCAAGCACCGCGGTCTTGGCCTAGTCGGCCAGGATTCCGTCGAATCCACTACAGGCGCTGTGACTTCTACACTTTATTCAAACACGGCCGCGTGGAACTCAATTGATCTTGTCCACGTACACGGCGGCCACAGTGGCAAGTAATTTGACCAGTGCGCGAACGCTCACAATCTTGCATGGTAACCTAGGTTACCATGCAAGGGGGAAGGTTGGGGTAACCGAGGAGTGCCGCTACGCCATCGAGGACTGTGTACTCCAATAGCGGTTTCCATTGAAGCGGGAGCGCTATGAGCGCAGCCGCATAGTGGTGCGCTGTCAAAACCGCAATAACAAAGGATGCGAGTGGGTCATTCGCATGCGCATGAGCAGCAAGTCCCACAACTGTGTTGTTTCTTCTTATGTAGACAGCCACAAGCACTTGCAGAGGTAATGGAAGGGAACCTAGCCCACACAACGAAGTGGGACCTACAACGTATCTGGGACACGGTGGCGCGAGACCCAACCACCGATGCCAAAGCACTCCGCGTCGTTGTCAAAGCCATGACGCATGATACAATTGGCTCCCAACCCATTTGGAAGGCACGGGACCAAGCGCAGGAGGAGGTCATGGGCTAGAAGGTGACCTCCTGGGCCCTCTTCCCCACTTACTACGTCAAGGTGAGGTTTAATTCTTTCCTTCTTTCAGAACGCACACCTGTTCCCTCACTTGCAGAAGCGTTTCATCTTTGTCCGTTCGTTCCTGCACAGGTGCAGCTCATGAGGGTGGACTCGAGCACTATTACATTGGCGGGGCAGCAAAACAAAGTTTTGGCGTTGTTTTGTGGTGCCCGGAGCTTGCAATAAGGCCTGGCCACACGTGAGGCACATCGTCACGATTGCAGGACGTTTTTGAACGATGGGTACAAACAAGTGTTGCTCATCACCCTGATTTTTTTCCAACAACAACAGTCCCCTGATGGCCTATGCCCTCGTCAGCCAGGAGGACGAGGACAACTGGGGTTGGTTCTTGCTAAAGCTGGAAAATGCGTACTGGACTTTGCGCAAGGACGGCACGACAATCATCGGCGTCAGAGATGCAGGCCTCATAGCTGTCATATAAAAGTTGCTTCCACGCGCACCATACAAGTAGTGTGGATTCCATATCAAAGAGAACATCCGAGTCACCTACAACAAAACTATAGTAGAGATCTTCTGGCGTCTGGTGAACGCATACGAGTACAAGGAGTACGACATGCTCATCCTTTACTTGATGGAGATGAATCGTGGAGCGTACACCTATGTCTTTGGGCGGAGATCTGAGGGTGGTATCTCGCTACGGTGCTGGAGCCACTTCCACGGTCCGTCGGGTTGTGGCGGGCACTTGACGAGTAACGCTACAGAATCCTTGAACGCACGCATAATCAAAACAAGAAATCGCTTTCCATTCTACTGCTTTGCAAGTCTCTACATGTTCATGCAGAAACGATTCGCAACATGCATGAATCTGGTCCATGATTTGGTCATGGGCAATGGGCAGGACAAGAAGTGGGCGACGACACCTGGGAAGGCCTTGCAAAACAGCTACCTTGCGGTGATGGACTACAAGGTGGTGCACACCGACAAAACTCATGGTGAAAATAATTGGAGGCAGGGGTGTGCTATGGCAGGTGGATTGCAGAATGCGGAAGTGTAGTTGCAGGCGCTACTAGGATTTGGGCATCCACTATGTCCATGCACGTACAATGATGCTCAAGAATAGAGTGACAGCGGATGGCTACACTGACATGGCGTACAACGGAGCCGCGTGGAAGTGTTGCTACAACCATCCCATGCCAGGAGTGAACTTGAAGGTGTTGAATCCTGCGTTTTCGGAACCAGACCATGAGGGGGAGACTCCTAGACCAGGGTGGCAGGCACCTAGAGACCGAGCACTGGATAGGATGCAAAGAGAACGCAAGCTCCGATTTGACCTCCTGCGCGCCAACCACATATGCGGTTGGTGCGGCCAGAAGGGCCACCCAAAATGTCAGTGCACAAACACAACCAATCCAACACCATCCCATATGGTTGTAGGTCGCGCTGTTGAGCTATGCACCCAGGCAGCATGCTGCAACCTCTACCACAGAAGATGCAGCATGGCTGCTGCTGGGTTGGATTCACCAGAAAAAGCTAGCACAGCCACAAGAATTACAGCCTCGAAAGGAACTGAAGTGGATCCTGGTGATGGTGAGCTCACTCAGGACCAGACTGCTGGGGGAGAGGGGCACACAGGAGAACGCAGGAGAGGAGAGATGTACAGATGTGGTCTTACTGGCCAGGTTAGCTCTGGTGGATGACCGCACAAGTGAGTGGAGTGACTGTGAGACCTCAGACAAGGAGTAAAACCAAGACGAGGAGATGAGGAGGGCAAGGCATGAGGGTGAGGAGGCAAATTCAGGCGTCAATATGCCATGATCCAAAAATTCATGCAAGAGATGTGCCTTCTAGACCTTGAGCTTGTGCTTGACAATGGTGCTATGTGAAGGTAAATGCAAGCACCTTCACCCCAAAAATGTTGTTTTCCTTATACACATTGGTTCCCTAGATGGTAATCACAACATGTTTATCTATGTGAGTTCCATCCTTGGTTAAAGGTGCACAAGGCTTTCCTACTCGTGCCTCTGCAAGTGTGTAAATCCTTAGACAAAGCAAGAACAAAGAATGGTGTTTCTGTTAGAGGAGGATTTATATTGCAGCACCTGAGACTGCGGAGATGTGAAGATGGTCAGATTACATGTGGCCAAGGCAAGGAAGTGTTATACGATGCAATGGATTGTGGAGATGCCTGCTCATGTGCAGCTTGTGATGTGCTGGGTGCAAAGTTTGCCAGTGTATGTACAAGAGTGGATTGCTTTGTGAGATCTCTCTCCATCGTATTACTTTTGGAAATGAAGTATTATAAGCCGTTCCTTCAATGGTGCACTTGCTTCTATTGCATGGCAATGTACAGCACAACCTGTGAAAATGCTTTTCATTCACCCCAGTAAACATACTGAGATGTTTATACAAATGTATGCATTGAATAACCAATATTAAGACATACAATAGACACTACAGAATTCATTTGACTATAAAGTTTTTTAATATAGAACATGAGGCAGATAATATCATCTGGTCCGTACAACATCCTGAGAAAATGTCTACAACAGTCGGTGGTGATGGTGTATTCATATGAAGGTCAAATCAATGTTGCATGTACTAAGATTCCAGGGAGTAACTTAACTTCCCATAATCCAACAACTCAAAGAGCATCCCATAGCTTACCATGGTGTAGAAACAATGTTCCATCACATGAATTTCCATATACAGCAAATATACAACTACCACCTAGCCTAATAGGGCTACTTTCATAGTGTTGAAGAAAAGAAAATTCCATGAGACCACTAACATCCTTCATGAATATGTTACGAAAACTGGGTATTCTGGATATAATGTTTCAACAGCAAACTCAAAATATTCATACATTGAGGACAAGCTGGAAAGATTATGCAATTTTCCTTCCCGAATATGTTACAAAAGTGGGTAGTCTGGATATAATATGACAGAAATAGACTGGAAAGCTCCATACGCATAGGGCAAGGTGGAACGGTTCTATGGTAATCCTTCCCAAATGTGTTACAAAAGCTGGGTTGGCTGGATATAATATGACAAAAACAGTCTCAAAAGCTCCATACACATGGGGCAAGGTGGAATGATTCTGCGGTAATCATTCCCGAATATGTTACAAAAACTGGTTAGTCTGGATGTAAAATGTCAAGAGGACACTCGACAGTTCCACAGACATAGGGCAAGGTGGACATAAAATGGCAAATTCATGCGTAGAAAATTCATGTAGAAAGGGGGCATTAAAGAGATATTTTATGCCCGGACCATCTATCAAATCATAAGAAAAGTAGAGATAATCCTGAAAATCCATGTGTCATTTTCCCTACAAAAGGGGTGGCAACGTGAGCTCGATTTATCAAAACTTTATGTCCAATAACATGAGCGCAGGCCACCAAGGACTCGGTGGCTCTGACCATACACAAGGCCCCCATGGCTTAGGATATTTGGTGGGCCTCTGACTCGGCAGGGAATTTCTCAAGTTCCATGCCATCTGTTTAGGGGTCACTGGAGATGCGGCCCATGATGGCTCCTCATGACCCCATTCCTTGTTGCGTGCTACATACCGGTCCCACTCCTCCTTCAATGCAACCCATGCCCGATGCGCCTCCATGGGGTCCAATGTACGGGAACACCATCCACGATTTTTCCGGGCAATTTGGTCGTCCATCACTGTCCATGTCGATCCAACCTGTTGTCTTGGTTCGAGAATAGGTGGATACTTATCGTGCGCATAACGAAGTGGAATTTAACGGGACAACACATTAATTACGTACGAGAATACCTCTTCTCAATGCAAACCGGTGCATTCAAACGGTTCAAAAGTCTGAATGTTGTGTTTTGTACGCTAGAGTTCAAAGTATAAGCCCTGTCCAAGCACTTGTATGGGTTGGAATGTGCGACTGTGATGTCGTTCGGGTATAATATTCCTGACAACGTCCACGTCATTACAACAACATCAGAGACTGGTCCACATCAATAGTCATCGTCAAAATTGGATGATGGCCCAATGGGAGTTGTTGTAATGACATGGACTAGCGGAGACTTGTCCACATCAGCAGTCATCCACTTCCAACAATTCTCATTGGAGTCCGTTCCAGTGGAGAGGATCAAGCATTTCCCATCATAGTGTCTGTTAAACATGTACCGAAAGCTGAGGGTTTGCAACAACAAACTGAACATGCAAACGTGGACCAACAGAGACTGGTCCACATCAGCAGTCAAGCATTTTAAAAAATTCTCATTGGAATCCGCTGTGGTGGAGAGGATCAAGCATGTCCCATCATATTGATTGTAAAAAATGTACCAAAAGCTGAGGACATGCAACAACAAACTGAACATGCAAACGTAAAGAACACACGTTCATATGACCACGACGTCGTGCTGCATCTGTAGGATCCCGTTCCGTTCTTCAAGAGTTACCGTACTGTACAGGTGATGACGTTCAGACTTAGCTTTTCCAACATCAACAATTGTAAACCCTAAGCCTCTAGATTTCATTAAAATAATAGGAGCTAGGTGGCGATAAGTTAAAAGTGGAGGTGACCTGGAAAATGAATAAAAATAGGGGCGACATTGCGATATGTTTTTTGAATGGGGAAGACGTTGCGATAAGCCTCATAGTGGGGGTGCTACGAAGATGGTCGGCCAAAAATGGGGCAACCCGGAGTTTAGCCATCTGCAAGAGACAAGTGCACGAAGAGCTCCAGTAAGAAAACCCCCAAATTTTTCACATA
Source organism: Penium margaritaceum (assembly GCA_023375785.1). NCBI lineage: Eukaryota > Viridiplantae > Streptophyta > Zygnematophyceae > Desmidiales > Peniaceae > Penium > Penium margaritaceum. The sequence goes on along the minus strand of SZWC01019203.1, from coordinate 40,192 downwards.
CTAGGAGTTCGGGGTCAAAAACTAGAACCTGATTATGGAGTGATAAGTAAGGCCAGAGACATTGGATTATAAAAAGAAACATGAAATTTGAACTGTTGTGTTGTTAACAAGAGGAAGACATTGTGGTACACGGGGACAACTGCAAGTGGTTCACAAGTAGAAGGCAATAGATAGATAACCCAATTGGGACAAGTGACACTTGTGTCATGTGGAAGTTAAGAGTGATTGTAATTCTACAACACACTGCCAAATCATAGAATGATTCATCAGTCGTTAGTCGCTTGTCAAGTTAAACTCAAGTGAAGTCCCGATTGGTACATGGAGTAGAATGTACGTGGTTCATATGGATGAGGTGCCGAGCAATAGACGATTTAATGATTTGGGATAAATGGATAACGTGTACTAAATGGTAATTTTACTTCCACGAAAAGTCTTGAAAAAGCTGAGCATTTATATATAATGTCAAGAATCTTCATTAGGCATATGTTGTGTCCTTGGTGCTCGAGGCGGGTGACGCGTGCAAAGTCGTGCCATGGGTGGCTTCTTTGAGAAGCTCCGCCGATAAGTCGGGGGCTTTGAAAATATGGATGTGCGGTTTCATGAAAGGGTTAATTAGCTCGGATACCTGCACCATCCGCACTATTAAGCTAGCATATTCACGGGTTGAAAAATTGGCACGGCATACCTGGCGTACTAAAAAAGGAACAGGATACCTACGAATATTATGTCTGCTCATGGCATACCTACACGTTGAAAATTAGCAACATCATACGGGGATGTCGTTTAAAAGAGTGGATATGCCGTCTATAATTTTCATTTTTGGTTTGCATTATTCAAATCATGTACAGTTTATTTGGTAATTGTGACATCATCTTTATGAAGAAATGCGCAGGTTCGGTCTTGGACTTGTGTCATTATGTTCTAACATACTTAATTATGTAATGATGTTGTTTAAATATTTTTGGTGTACAATTTTGCTGTCATTTTGAAGGGGTTAATCCCATCTTTGTACGATTACGGCACAGTGCCACATGCTTGTTGTCGGTGTTCCGTAGTAGGGTGGTTTTTGGTTGAGCACGAATAATAATTTAGCTTGTATATGGTTATGCCACTGCAAAATTTTCACCTTGCGGTACACTGTTCCTAAAACACTAGACTCGAGTATGCCATGTTTGTTCTGTCGAACGTTGGATACGCGATGCCAAAATTAAAGTGGTCTAGGCATGCCGTTCTAAAATGAATAGGTGCAGGCACGCCAGCTTAAAATTTCGACATGGTGGGTACCTCGTCTATCGATCCTTTATGAAATTCCTGCACCATCAAGAAGTCGAATGAACAATATCGAAACATTGATGTGTTTCGTGACACTTCTGAAGACCATTCTAGAAATGCACGTATTGTTGTGATACCCCCACCATGCACACTATTAAGTTGGCATACCTAAAATAAAAAAATAAAAAAATTACACGGCACATCCAGCTCACTATAAAAAGAATGGGATATCCGTGAGTAAGAGGTCTGCTCACGGCAGGACTTTGAAAATAGCAATGGCATACGGGCATGCCTTTCCATATTAAAACAAAGGTTATGGTGTGCATAACTTTCATTATTGGTTTGCATTATTCAAATCATGCATGGTTTATTCGGGAATCGTGATGTCATCTTTATTAAGAACTACACATGTTGGGGTCTTGGACTAGCATCATTGAGTTCTAACATACTTAATTATGTAATAATGTCATTTAAATGTTTGTGGTGTACCATTTCACTGTCATTTTGAAGAGGGTAATCGAATGTTTGTACGATTATGAAACAATGAAGCGTACTTTTCGTTGGTGTTCCGTAGCAGGGTCGTGTTAGGCTAAGCGTAAACAATAATCTAGTTTGTGTTTGGGTACGCCGTTGTAAAATTTTCACCTTACGGTATATTGTTCCTAGAACACCGGACTCAGGTATGCCATCTTTGTTTTGCCGAACGCAGGATACTTGATGCCATTCCAAAACGAGTAGGTGCGTGTACACCACCTTACAATTTTGGCATGGTGGGTACCTCGTCTGTCGGTACCAGTGGAAAGTAGTCGAAGTTTTCAGAATCTTCTCGAACAAAACATTAGAGGTTGGGGCAGGTGGCCAAAATGCCCTCGGCCGAACGGCGTAGAAATCCTGAGGTGGATACGCAGTGGGCTACGAATGTAATGAAAGAAATGCCCAAGCACGATGTTTAGGGACTCGTGTACGTAATGGACATAACATCCCCCATTTTGAGCCGTGACATCCCAACACGTAAGTAAAACGTAGACCAGTGTTGGCGATAGTAGTCGTCGATCATATGATCGGCGTCTTAGAGATTTTCATAGGGCTCCCAAAGATTGTGCTCAACGTTGTAGCTGTGCCACTTGACTAGATATTCCTTCATTTTTCCATGTCGTCAATGTCCAAGGATATGTTCAATCACGTTCTCCCCTATCCTAGTTTACTTGGATGGGAGATAGAGGTGCGATATGTCCGCCGAGAAAGTCCGTGCCGGGATCCTGGTACTACTAGAGGTTGTTGATGTAGAAGACAGCATGGGTCGCCATGCTGTCAGGGAGGCAAAGGCGAGCAAAAACATGGGTTTGCATTTTCTCGATCTCAAACGGTTCCAACCACTGGGGTTTGAGCTTTGCAAAGTCGTGTCCTCGGAGTCTGATGTTCACCGAGCTTAGGAGTATGTGATTGCCAGTGATGAACATGTCAATGTTATGATATCAATCAGCCGCTTGCTTCGTGGCTATTTGTGACTTCATGAGGGTCTGACATGTTTCCTGCCAAACATCAGAGAACTCTTCATGGTGGACGTCAACCGTGGGAATATTGCTCTCGGTCCATAGAAATGCTGGTGTGACGGGAATTTTATCGTTGACCACTTCGAATGGAATTTTACCTGTTGCGCTGGAAGTGGCTGAGTTGTATGAAAGTTTGGCGTCAGCAGTTTGGCTGCCCAATCGATATGTGCTTCCAGCACAAGGTTGAAAGAAGTTATTTGAGCATCTGATTTATCCGCTTGGTTTGTCCTTTCAGTTTGAGGATGATACACCGTGGATACCTCGATCCGACTGTTGTAACGTGTCATCATTTTGTGCCATAAACGGTTAGTGAAATGGCCATCCCTGTTGCTGATAACGGTACGTGGCACGCCGTGCAGTCGCAAGATTTGGTACAAGAACAACCGTCCTGTTCCTTCCGTATTGACGGTGGTCATTTTCGGGATGAAGTGTGAAATTTTGTACAATCTGTCTACCACTACGAGGATGGAGTCGTATTCCTCAGGAGTGGTGGGAAATCCTATTATGAAGTCCATGATGGTGTCGACCTGTAGCTCCGTCGGAATATGCATTGGCTCAAATAGACCAGGTGGCCTTGTGTGAAAAGATTTTTGCTGCTAACACGGGTCGCACGATTTGTAGAAGGCTAACACATCGATCTCCATTTCGCTCCACTAGTAGTACCTTGCCATCTTCTTGAGTGCCTTTTCCTCACCTAAGTGTCCACCTAGGCCGGTGTCATGGAATTCCTCGAACAGCACTCGTTGTAGCACCTTGTTTGGTGGTCCGACGACCTGGCGAGTAAACTGCTGCCACCAGTAGGGATCATAAATTCTTGTATCCTTTCACAAATAGCCTTGTGAGGTATGCCTCTTGTTCGATGAGTAATGTGTTGATCTCAGCCATTAGATCTAGTCATTGGAAGAGAGCATCCGTTGTATTAGTTTTTCTAGGCGAATAATTGATTTCGAAGTCGAAACTGAACTTGAGGAACTCCATCCATCGAGTTTGTCGATGGTTCAGATTTGATTAAGTATTGAGATATTTCAATGTGTGATGGTCGGTGCAAATGGTTCATTGTCGGCATTCAAAGAAACACTGCAAAGTTTTGAATGTGTGCATAACTGCAAGTATCTCTTTTTCATGCACCTTGTAGGTTAGTTCGGGTCCGCGTAGTTTTTGCGACATGTGCGCGACCGGTTGTTCTACTCTGCTCTTGTCTTGGAGAGGAATGGCTCTGATAGCTCAATTAGACATTTCAGTGGCCATGATGTAATGCATATTTGCATCTACCGATAGTAAGGCTAGCGCTAAGGTCAGAGCGTTCCTCTAAGAGTTGACCGCTTCTTGTTCGCTATCAGTCCCAATTCCACTTGAAGGTTTTACGAGTGAGATCGGAGAGAGGTGGTGACACGCGAGCGTAGTCTTCTACAAATTGACGGCAGTAGTTGCATGTGTTCATAAATACTTCGACATCTGAAACATTGGTAGGCGTTGGCCGATCAGCAACTGCTGGTGCCTTTTATGGGTCCGTGGTGATCTGTCCACCGCCAATGATGTGGCCCAAAAACTCGATCAAACAGTGTTTGAAGTCACACTTTGAGATTTTTCCAAAGAATATCTTTCTTTGTAGGATCTCAAGAACATTTTGATGATGTCTATTGTGCTCCTCTGTGGTGCGAGTGTACATTCGGATTTTGTTGAGATACATGACAACAAAGTCGCCGAGGTGCAGGCAAAAGATGTTGTTCAGTTTTCACAAATGTTGCAAAGGTGTTGGCGAGGCCAAAGGACATGAACGTGAACTCAAAGTGCTTGTATCTGGTGCAGAATGATGTCATCTTGACGTCCTTACGCGATTCTGCTGGTAGCCACTACATAGGTCAATTTTGTTGAAAATTTGGGCCTCGTAGAGTTGGTAAATGTTTCCATCTACCCGGGTAGTGGTTATTGATGGTGATGTTGTCCAACGCTCAGTAATCCATCTACATCCGCATCTATCCAGCTTCTCTTCATGAAAGTATGGGTGCCACGTATGGTGATGTGGAGGGTCTGATAAACCATTGACTGAGCATCTTGTCTAGCTACTTCTTCAGTTTGGTCAGCTTGTGACTGCTTTTCTGATAGGTCCCTTTCACTGTCGGTCTGCTGCCCAACATAAGGACTATCTGGTGGTCAACGTTTTGTTGCAAATGTAACTCTCGGGGCAGTTCATCAGGAAAAGCCCCTTCAAACTCCTCGCTCAGAGATACAAAACCCTCTAGAATGGCTACAAACGTTTTAGGTGTCGAGGGTGATGTGGTCACCTTGAAAGTTGTGACTTCTTTTACTTCTCCTTTTTCCTTGTGGTCTAGCCAGGCTTGTGCGCCACGTCATGGATATCGCTTGGCAACGTCCAAAGATATCGGCTAGCGTTTTGTGGGTGCTGCAACTTCCTCTGTTAATTCCACCTCTGGTGCTTTTTGTAACTATCATTGCATCGTGGATCTCTCAACCATAGGTAGATGTTGTTTCTTGCTATTAAAGCTGACGTACATTCACCCACTGCTCCAGTCCACCTGCGCATTGTGCCAGTACAGGAAATATTGCCCGAGGATGATTTTGTGGTTGCTCATTGGGCAAGTCCTCCAGACCGTTACGTTGTGCAAATGTCGGATTTGAAGTCGGAGAGGTTCATGAAGTCGACGGATTTGTATTCGTCCATTGGCGGTTTTCTCCTTCAAACCTCCCCAGTT
>SZWC01019203.1:21987-33412 GCA_023375785.1 Penium margaritaceum | reverse complement strand
AGGAAATATTGCCCGAGGATGATTTTGTGGTTGCTCATTGGGCAAGTCCTCCAGACCGTTACGTTGTGCAAATGTCGGATTTGAAGTCGGAGAGGTTCATGAAGTCGACGGATTTGTATTCGTCCATTGGCGGTTTTCTCCTTCAAACCTCCCCAGTTTGGTTCGCAATTCCATAATCCAAATCATGTTGTTGTTAACAAAACTGTGAGAAGCTCCTCTGTCCAATAGTGCCGGCACTGTTCTATGAATTTTAGAACCCCTCGGTTTTACTCATAGTACTATCGCCGGTTGGTCGTCCTTGTACCCCTCGACAAACTTTGCAATCTCAGGAACCCTTTTCTACAATGTTATGAGCTACTTAGATTGGCGAGCGGTCGGCGCATGTAAAACCGACTGGACAGGAGCCTCACCGTCTACTCTTGCCCTTAGCCATTTGTAACTCCTCATTTTCCCTGTACGACTTCTTCTATTTTTTCACTTTTTGATGCTGTACCTGATAGTCACGCGAGATATGACCCAGTTTCAGTAGCCCACAAAGGTGGCATTGATCGCCTCCTTTATGGGTTGTGCCATCCACTCTACGTGCATCGCGTTACATCAAACGATCGTGTGGCTTGATGGATAGCACTGCATGTGGGTGCACCGACTCGCCATGTTAGCGACTTGTGACGCTAGCATGGCAAGCAAATTATCGTGCGCTGGTGCGTCTCAAGTTGTATGGTGATATATAAAATGGGCGACCCGGGCACACGTTAGGAAAGACCTGTCAACAGGTGTTTCTTGTCGCGTCCCGGGGTTGTACACTACCCATCACACTTTGCTACCGTGCTGCACTTGCCTCGCAATCCATTGATGAGGACTTGTGACGTGAGACCGTGATTTGCAGAGTAGTTTCTCAGTCACAAATGGTCGGCCGAAGTGTTTTCTTAGAAAGGTGCTCTCTGACCATTACATTTTGATTTTAGGCAATTTTTTTCATATTGCATGTTGATTCAAGGAGTGATTCTGCAACCTTTGTGGAGGCTTTCCACGTAGGATGTTTTGGGTTTAGATGGTCGGTTAATCGGCGGTTACTAACTGGATTATCACCACTGAATGCACCCACGGAATGGTGGATTCACGCACATTGGCAAGATCTTACAAGAATGATTGCAACTTGTCACCACTTTGCAATGTGCCAAGTGATGTCCGAATCAGTAGAAGTTTTTGTTACGCCCCTGACATACACGAGTCCCTAAATTCTGTGAGTGGGAATTTCTGTCATTACATTCATGCCCTCCCGCACGTTGACTTCAGAATTTTTACGTCGTATGGCTGAGGAGGTTTTTGGCCAATTGTCCCGCCCTCCAGTGTTCTGATCCAGAAAATTATGATAATTTATGTTGACATGTGTACTCCTTGCCATGAGTGCCGTTGATCGTACTCCCTGGTTCGACCACTACGGTGTGGTCGAACATGTGATCTGACTTTAGATTTGGATTCCTTGGATTTTTTCCATGAAATATCGAGCTTTGAATTGCTTCATTTGATTTAGTATTCAGAAAGTTAGCCTAGCTCGAAGTTTGGGTGTCTGGCGGGTGGAATCTGGTACTCGCCATGGGTGGCGGGATAATCCACCGCCAGTGACCCGAGTTCGTCTCCAACGAGCTCCAAATGCACCTGGGCCATGAATGAAGTGACTAGAGGGACTTCCTTGACCACGGTGACCTTCTCCTTGACTTCTGGACAAGGAAAGGCGCTTCGACGGGTCATCGTCGAAGCGCCTCCCGTTGCCTAGCGTGCAAGGCAAGGTGGACAGCTCCACCAAGGGTTACTTTGACAGCCGTAGCAGGGGCTCTACTGCTCGGATTTGGGCGTGCTTGGATGCGCTGGAAAGCTAAGATCACAGGATATAATTATCTGTTGTAATCTCACTATACTAAGCAATAAAAATGTGTTTGGATTCAGATTTACTTAATGCGACGTGTTCTGCCCACTCCTATCTGTGATCCTTGTGCTCCACACTCTTCACCATTGGTGTCCATTGGCTGTCCCAAACACTGGTAGCGAGCTTCAGTGAGAGCTAGGCATCCTTGAGGGTTCCTCCACACCCACTAGTGCCAATACTTTCGACCATGTTCCGAAAGGGTCGACAAAAGTGTCGTGAACTATGTCGATGTTTTGATATCTTACCATAGACTTCTTGATGGCACTGGATCTTTATGAAACTGCACCTCGATATTCACGAAGCCCCCCGACTTCTTGGTAAAACTTCTTGAAGCAGCCACTCACAACGCGACCTCCTACATGTCGCTCAGCTCGAGCAGCGAGGATCAGCCATATGCCTCATTCTCATTCATGGCATTGTATACATGTTCTTGACCTACTTGACACTTATCATTGAAGTATACTTACTACTTAATACAAACTATCCATTTTTCACAAATCTGCAAATCGTTTCTTGTGCCGCACCTCATCACAATGAACCACCAACGTTCCGCTCGATGTAACACTTCATACTAGAGCGCAACGACACCAGAGGGGCAGCCGGTGCATCAACTACTTTGCAAAATCCTTACATGATTCCTTGGTGCATCTCTACTGTTCAAAGTATTGTAGGATTTCTCATAAAACGGTGAACAGAGTGAGCGCTACCAACGACGAGTAGCAGTCCCTGACGTGCACTCCAGGGATGGAGGATCAGTTGTGCACAAATACTGACATACTCTTAGCAAACTAGACAGTAGCAACAACCTTCACACTGGATGGCACATCACAGATGAACCCAAAAGCCAACCCATTGACACATCCCTCGGGCTCGGCGAACCCTTCATCTCTACTGTTGTCCATCAGGTCGACACCTAGCGCGATGAGAGGCACTGGCCGACAAGCTTGAATTAATGAATACGTGTACCAGAATCTATCTGGACTCAAGAGCCTCAACACCTATCTGCTCCAACAACTCATCCTGGTGATGGAGAAGCTTTGGACTTCCGATGAGCGAAGTAGTGCTCACCGAGAAAAGTTTACAAATCTCGAGTGAACCCTAGATTTGACCGACACTGCCCGAGCTATTCAATCCCGTAAACTCCAGTGGGCCAACATTCAGGATGTGGCTGACGAGTTTTGAGGTGTACTTTACAACTGCTGGGGTCAACAAGGACAAGAAGAAAATTGACCTCGCAGCCTCCCTCTTGAGTGGCACAGCTTTGAGTTGGAGGTCCGATCTCAAGACTGTCCAATGGGAGCAGGATACCATCAGAGCCAGATCGACAGCTCCTGTGACCGCTCTCACATCGTCGATTGCATGCGTACTATGTCTTGAGCAGATTAATCCGACATGGCATGACTCTCTCATGCCACTAGAAACTTGGAGCAACTTTACACTCACTACAATCGCTCATTTTAGGAAAATGAAGGAGAAGTCTGATGTACGGCACGGACACCAACGTTTGCATTAGCAGTCTAGCGTGATGGAGTACACTTGGCCTTTTTGCGATATCATCACCATCAGTGACCTCGCCCTTGATGAATGGTATTTTTACTACAACAATGGCCTCAAGTGTGGTATCTAGGGAGCATTCATCATTTTTTGGCATCCAAGTCGACCTTTCGCGAATGATGAAAGTAGCCGATCGCATCGATAGCGCTGATTACATCACTCAGATGCAATAATCCAAAAGCTGGCGATCCCTGAGCCACAATTCTTATCATGGCAGAGGAAATTTGTTGTCAACAGAAACCACATCTCTAATGGAGATCAACCCCGTTGATCAATGCAATCAATGACTCTGTTAAACTTTTGGCAAGCGAGGTCATATTGCGTGTCTCTCGGAAACGACACCAACAAACCAAAATGGGGGGAAGTTGCACAGAAAAATGAGGAGTCAGGAAATTGCAAAGAGAAACAGTAGATGAAAAGACTCTTGTCTGGTTTGAAGATTCTGCGCTGAAAGATCCCTCATCTGAGTGACTCACATAAGAACAGACGAGGGTTAGTGAGTTCGCAAAATTCGACGAGGGGTATGAGGACAACCAACAGGCGATACGACAATGGGTGCAACCGATGGATTGTAAAAGTCACATAATGGTACCGACACTACTGGATGGAGGAGCGTTTGATAGCTATGTTAGCAATGGCATGGTTTGGAAGCTGGGTTTGCAGACCAAACCGGGAGTATTTCAAGGACAAATTGTCAACGGATGAATGTAGATCTATCGGCTTCGGAAACTACAAAGACAGTAAATTGGAGGTCAGTAGCAACGGTCTGGAGAATTTGTCTAACAAGCGACCACAAAAAGATTCTCAGGCAAGATTTCCTATACTGGCACAGTTGGCAAGTGGACTGGAGCAACGGATCTGTCTACGTCTCCATCGTTGATAGAAAATGACACGTGCCTCAGGTCGAGCGACCTACTGCAGTTGCGGGAAGCGTCAGAGGTGGAAGCAGCAGAGGAAGTTACGGTGGCCAGAAAACAGCAACCGACATCTCTAGATGTGGCCAAGAATTATCTGATAAGGATATAAAAAAGACAATGTTCCATACCCGATAAGGGTACAATTTCACAGTTTTGTTGTTTAGAATCACAAATTCCCCTACAACATTCATGGCGGCGATGAACAACATGCGACTTCAATTGTCTTTCAATTTTATTTTTCTCTTTTTTTTTTACAAAGAGATATTTTTCTGAAAAATCTTGAAGTGCGACTTCAGTTGTCGTTCAGTCGAGTTTTTGGGTCACCTCATCAGCGGCGGGCGAATCACTATGGACCCGAAGAAGGTGGAGGTGGTCGCTGATTTTCCGACCCCCGCAAATTTTCGGGATATCAAAGTATTTTCTAACTTCCGCAACTACTACTGTTGATTCGTAAAGGACCATCTTGAGTGTCGGTGCCTCTCTCCAATCTCACCTGAAAAACCACCGAGTAGGATTGGGGGGAATGTGAAGAAGAAGCGTTCAATTCCCTTAGGAATACGCTGACCTCGGCGCCAGCCTTACTATTGGCAGATCCATCGGTGGACTACGTCATGGCCAACGACACGTCCGATCGAGCCATCCGAGCCGTTCTCCTCCAAGGGAACGGCTGTGGAGAATAACTAGTCGAGTATATGTCTAGAAAATAACGTGGACCGGAATTCAACTACATAGTGCACAAGAAAGAAATACTCGTAGTCGTGCACACATTCAAAACATGGCAATGCTATGTGGAATGCCAAAGATGCACCGTGCGCACCGACCATCACGCAATGAAGTATCATGAGACTCAAGAAAATCTAATTGGTCGACAAACTCAATGGATGTAGTACCTTGAGTCCAACTTCCACTACGACATTGAGTAGCAGTCAAGAAAAACTAATCCAGTGGATGCTTTGAGTTGGCGGTTGGATTCAATGGCCAAGATCAACACGCCGCTTGTTGAACAAGACCCGTACCTTGCGAGGCTGTTTGCAAAAGGATGCGAGGAATTCAGCGGGTATGACAAGACCAAGTTTTAGTTAGACAATCCCTAGTGGTGACGTCAATTTTCTTGCCACGTCATTGTTCCACCAAAGAAGCTGCAGAGAATGCCATTCAAGGAATGCAACGACACCAGTCTAGGTGGACAAGACACTCAAGAAGCTAGCAATTTACTACTGGTAGGATACACTAGAGACTGACATACCAAGATTTTGCAAATCATGCGATGTCTGTCAGAGAAAAAAATCCCGTTGCATGAGACCACCTGGTCTGCTCCAACCCCTACCTGTTCCGACGGATTTGTGGGTCAAGACCAGCATGGAATTCGCGATGGGATTGCCTGCCATCCTCAAGGGTTATGACACCATCATCATTTTGGTGGACAGATTGAAAAGAATGTCACACTCCATCACGATGACGACCACGATCACCACAAAAGGAGCAGTGCGCCTATTTCATAACCAGATCGTATGGCTACACGGTGTGTCATGTACCATCATCAACGACAAAGATGACCACATCACCAGCTGTTTCTGGCACGATTTGATGATCCGTTATGGCAGCCGGATCCAGCTATGAACAGCGTTCCACCCTCAAAATGTTGGACGAACAAAGCGGACCATTGAGACACTCGAACAGCTTCTCTGCACATTATGCGAGCTGCACGACATCAATTGGGAAACTAAGTTACCAACTCCCAAACTCGCATATAATTCCACCACTTCCACCGCAGCTGGTAAAATCACTTTTGAAGTGGTATATGGTAAGGTTCCTACCACACACACTGGACTATCCACTAGAGTCAGAGCAACATTCTCACAGCCGACATCCACCGTAGGGACTTCGTAAGCGTTTCGAGGAAGCACAACAGACCCTTGTGAGGACTCATGCAGGTCTGAAGCGAGCAGCCAATCGACATCGCAACAATGACGTGTTGAGCGCTTGGAGTCACTTCCTCCTCGGCTCGGTGCACATAACAGTCCAAGGATAGGACATTGCAAAACTGAAATCCTGACGGTTGGGACCGTTTGAGATTGAGTGAATGCGAACCCCCGTCGTTGCTCGACTACGCCTGCCTGACAACATGACAATCCACCCTGTCTTCCACATCAACAAGCTCAAGCACTACCAAGACACCAGAACAAAATTCCCCGGCAGAGACCTCGTACATCCACCTCTTGTACAAGTGGACACGGATACGGAGTACATGATTAAAGATATTCTTGGACATCGACGTCATGGAAAAAAAAGCAGACCATCTAGTCAAGTGGCACGACTACCATGCTGCACAATAGCTGGGACTCCTATGGCAATCTTTAAGAAATCATTCATCTGATTGAAGGCTAATATCGCCTTCACCGGCCTATGCCTGCTAACCTGCCGGGACATCACGGCTAAAAGGGGGAAAGGTGTTATGTGCCTAACGCACACGCGTCCTTAAACTTTGAGTGGGAATTTCTGTGATTACATTCATGGCCCACCACGCACCGCATCCAATATTTTTACACCGTTCTACTGAGGGCATTTTTGACCTAGTACCCTACCCTCTTGTGTTCTGTTCCAGAAGTTTATGACAACTTCGCCCATCTTCCAAAAGGCTTGAAAAACGTGTCGTGAACTATATTGCTGTTTTTCAGTTGATTTCTTGACAATGTTAGATCTCTATAGAACTGCACCTCGATTCTTTTGAAGACCCCCGACTTCTCCACGGAGATTCTCGAAGAAACCACTCATGACGCAACCTAACATGCATCACTAGGCTCGAGCGCTGAGGACCCAACACATGCATTTTTTTCTCAGAACTGTATCCATGTGCTCGAATTTCTCAAAACTTGTCATCGAAGTACACTTACTGCTCACTACAAATAATCCAATTGTCCTTTATCATCGAGTTGCATTTTTTCCTACACCTCATCCCTTTGAGCTACCTACTTTCTACTTAGCAAAATAGTAACAGGATGTCGGTTTAAACCCCTGTTTATCCTTGGTACGTAGAAGACATACACAAGTCCCTAATCTTCCGAGTGGGCATTTCTTTCATTACAAAAATAGTCCACAGCGCGCCAAGACCCCGAATTTTCACCCTGACGGTCGAGGGCTATTCGGCCAGCTGCCCTCGCCCTCTGGCGAACCTTCTCGCACTTTCTGACAACTCCAACCACTTTCGCGAGACATCGCCAGAAGTGACATGACCTTTTGGGTGACTTCTCGACGCATCGACACAAATATCGCTTTATAAAGATTCATCCAGCATATTCACCGTCAAGACTGTTTCGATCAGATCTGATGGCTGAGGCAGGATCACTACAGTTGCAGTGAGATCCGTATCTCGAGCAGTTGTTCACGTGGGGCTACGACCAGCACGGCGGATACGACAAGGCAAAACTCTGGTATGACGCACCCTATTCGAGGCAATGGTTCACTCGCCAAGTGGTCGTTACCCCAAGAGATGAACTCGTCGCATGTTGCTCGAGGAGTACCACGACACAGGCCCACATGAACATTTTGGAGAAGACAAGACGCTGAAGAAGCTGGCGAAACACTACTGGTTGGGTAAGATGCAGTCCGACGTGGCCAACTTTTGCAAATCTTGTGACACGTGTCAGAGACAAAAAATCCCGTTGCACCCGGCCACCCGGACTTTTGCAGCTGCTCCCTATTCTGACAGAATCGTGGACTGACATCTCCATGGACTTCTTCATGGGATTACCTGTCACGCCCGAGGGATATGACGCAATCCTCGTGGTTGTCGACAGGTTTTCCAAAATGGCTCATATTATTTCGACAACGACCACCGTCACCGCCGAAGGAATGGCACGACTGTTTCTAAAAAACATCATGCGGCTACATGGCGCGGTGAGGACCATCACAAGCGAGAGGGTCGATCGATGTACCACTCGTTTCTGGCTCTAATTGATGACTCGCTACGGCAGTCGGATTGAGCTTTCAATGGCATCCCATCCTCAAACCGATGGCCAAACTGAGCGGACCAATCAGAAGCTCGAGCAACTTCTCCGAACATTATGCGAACCTCATTGGACGGATTGGGCACAAAACTCCTTACCGCCGAAATCGCATACAATTCGGCGAACTCAACTGCACTGGGTATAACTCCGTATGAAGTGGTGTATGGCAAATTTCTCGTCACACTAGTAGGACTACACAACCAAAACAAAATTCCCGCGGTTGACGTCCAACGCCGCGACTTCTCCACCATCTGGGAGGAAACACGGTAAACGCTCGCGAAGACACAAGCGACGATGAAACGAGCAGCTGACCGACATTGGAGCGACGATAGTTTTGTCGTTGGCAACAAAGTCCTTCTCAGTTCGGCCAACATCAAACTTCGTGGAGCCGGCTGTTCGAAGCTCAAACCTCGATGGTTAAGACCGTTTGAGATCGAGCGCATGCAAACCCTTATGGTTGCGTGACTCAAACTCCCCGACACTATGCAAGTTCATTTGGCGTTCCATAACAGCAGACTCGAGCACTACCAAGACCTCGGGGAGAAACTCTGGTAGGAATGTCCCTCCTCTTATGCAAGTGGACGAGGACATCGAGTACATCATGAAGGACATCCTCCGTCATCGACGACGTGGACAACAGAATATCTTGTCAAGTTGCACGGCTACGACATCGTTCATAACAGCTGGGAGCCCTACGACAACCTCCGAGACGTCAATCACCTATTCGACGGCTACTACCGTCGTCACCGGACCACATCTATACACGCGCCAGGACGTGGCACCTAAAAGGGGGGTAAGTGTTACGTACCAGAAGTACACGAGTCCCTAATCTTTTGAGTGGGCATTTATTTCATTACAGAAATAGCCCACCGCGCGTGGAGACTCCAACATTTCACCATGACGGTCGAGGGCAATTCGGCTAACTACCCTCGCCCTCCTCCGAACCTTCTTGCACTTTCTGACAACTCTGACCAGTTTTGCGAGACATCGACAGAAGTGACACGACCTTTGGGTCGAATTCTAGATGCATAAAGAAGAATCTCGATGTGTAAAGATGCTTGTTGCATCTTAACCGCCGATCCTCGAAGCCCCTCGACTTCTCCGCGGAGCTTCTTGAATTTGACCACTCACGACGCAAATCCACATGCGTCGCTTGAAAATCGGTCTAATGACCTCGAATATGCCTCATTCGTAAGTTGACACTTGTATATGTATGCTCGACTATTTCGACACTTGTTATCCAAGTACACTTCACGCTGACTCTAAATTGCTCAAGTGCCCCAAAATTTTAATCGTGTTCTGCGTCACAACTTCTACCTGTTCACCATCTACGCTCCGTTTGGCATAACAGCCCTTGAGGGGCAAATGAGACGGTCTCTTCTAAGGCATGGGCGTTTGGGTCCTTTTTGAAAAAGTGTATAGCGATTAACTTCACAATCCGTGGCGACAGGTATATAGTGTTTCCGCCCCCTGTTCAAACCCTCTGCATGACCAGCAACTTGCACCCTTACCGCCGCCTCAGCCGCCACGTGGCACCGACGACGACAAGCCACCCTCAATCGTCGATGAGAAAGGACGTTGTTCTTTCTCTTCGACCGAAGTTGCACTCACAAATTCTCCGCATCCATTGTTCCCTTCTCCTGCGTCTGTGCATTTCGGCACAGTGACGTTCCCCGCGCATACGCCTCAAAGTCGGATCGTCCTTTCACGCCAGGGGTGAGGCTGGTCAAAGGGATCCAGCAGGCGAATCTCGACAGTCACTCCGCTTACTCTGGCAAGAACCGGCTCTGCTGCATCAGGGGTCCAGCCGCCCTCCTCGTCTACCAAAGCCGTAGCTCGGCTGCTCCCATGACGCCGGCAGCGCTGCTGCAGCAGCATGCGGTCGTGACTCCTCCTCCTCGCGCGAGGGGGGACGCCGACGTGGACCGCCACGTCAGAGCAGTGCGGGCTGGCGCCGGTCAGTCGAATCCCGCCAATCAGGCGCAGGCAGTTTCTGCCCGAGCAGCCTCGTCTCCGGCTCGANACCGGCTCTGCTGCATCAGGGGTCCAGCCGCCCTCCTCGTCTACCAAAGCCGTAGCTCGGCTGCTCCCATGACGCCGGCAGCGCTGCTGCAGCAGCATGCGGTCGTGACTCCTCCTCCTCGCGCGAGGGGGGACGCCGACGTGGACCGCCACGTCAGAGCAGTGCGGGCTGGCGCCGGTCAGTCGAATCCCGCCAATCAGGCGCAGGCAGTTTCTGCCCGAGCAGCCTCGTCTCCGGCTCGACAGCCATGGGAGCGCAAGAGCGCGAGAACAATGGTTTTATCGGTGAGGTCGGCGGCGGAGGTGGCGGCAGCTGAGACGAAGGGCGGGGTCGCATCGGCGAAGGGCGGGGAGGAGGAGGAGCTGGTGCTGCAGCCAATCCGCGACATCAGCGGCACCGTCAAGCTTCCCGGGTCGAAATCGCTGTCCAACCGCCTTCTGCTGCTGGCCGCGCTGGCCGAGGTGAGCAAATGGTGCTAAAAATGTCTGATTCGATTTCCTCTCGGACGCCAACTTTCGCCTCTACTGTCGACGGTAGAGGTGGCGGCTGCTGAAGCAAAGGGCTGTGGCACTGCGAATGGCGGAGAGCAGGAGGAGTCGGTGCTGCCCACAACCCGCGGCACTAGCAGGTCTGGTCCGGATCGCCCTCTATTGGCAGCAGGATCCTGCTGGCAGGAGGAGCCTGCTGGCAGCAGGAGCCTGCTGGCAGCAGGAGCCTGCTGGCAGCAGGAGCCTGCTGGCAGCAGCGGGCTGCTGCTTGCTGCCCTCGCCGAGGTGAGGAAGATAGGAGGATAATGGCGGGTGCATTGAATTGAGCAAGTTGGTGTCTGAGGTGAGGATGTATGGATGTACATTGTGTTGAGCTAGTTGTGCCTTCTGAGGTGAACACCACAACTGTGCACGTTGCTGCTGTTGTTGTTGTTGTTGTTGTTGTTGTTGTTGTTGTTGTTGTTGTTGTTGTCGTCGTCGTCGTCGTCGTCGTCGTCGTCGTCGTCGTC
>SZWC01019202.1:13954-32308 GCA_023375785.1 Penium margaritaceum | reverse complement strand
GCTGTCGCATGCGCTATCGCATGTGCTGTCGCATGCCCTATCGCATGTGCTGTCGCATGCGCTATCGCATGTGCTATCGCATGTGCTGTCGCATGTGCCAAGCCCTCCGCGAAGCAACAGACAGTGCCAAGTCGTGCCCTGCCAAGCCATTATTCAATGCCACGTCAGCAAGTTGGCCACTCATTTACGACATCTCTTGCCATGCCATGCTGTGCCATGCAATGCAAAGCAGAACCATGCCATAGATTTCGTCACGTACCATGTCATCCCAAACCCCGGCATGTGCGCCATGCTATACCCTGTCTTGCGATGCCATGCCACCCATTCGAAACAATGTCATTTCCATCCATTCATTGGCATACCCAACCATGCCATGCCATGCCATGCCAAGCTAGGCCATGGCACAGTGTTGCACAACCATCTCATGAAGACAACACCAGAACAGGATATTTGCCTTGGTGTGCCATGTCATACTATGCCCTGCCATGCAATGCCGTCTGATTCCTGCCACACGTCCCTGTGCAAAGCCATCCCACGCCATGCCTTGCACTCACATGCCATCACACGTAAAATATGGACATGACGTGCTATGCCATGCTTTACGCTTTACACTCCACGCCAAGCCATGGCATGACATGCCATGTCTTACAGTGTCTTGCCATTTCAGGCCATAGAATGCCAGACGAAGTGATGCCATGCGAGGTCATCCCGTGCCATGCGGTGCCATGCCATACCATGCATTTCAGTGCCTTTGTTGGCGACGCAACGGGATGCCATGCCATGGCGCTCACCACTGGGGGCACAGAGCAGCACGTGTCAACCAAGCACGTGTCAAGCAAGCACGTGTCAAGCAAGCACGTGTCAAGCAAGCACGTGTCAAGCAAGCACGTGTCAAGCAAGCACGTGTCAAGCAACCACGTGTCAAGCAAGCACGTGTCAATCAAGCACGTGTTAAGCAAGCACGTGTCAATCAAGCACGCACTCACTCACCGCCCAGTTGACGCGCTCCTTGCGCTCGCCGTCCATGGCTCAAGCTCAAGTGAAGCTGCAGCCGTAGCCAACACTGGCCGAGTTGTGCTGCGTCGCGTTCGGCAACCGCTGCCTCGACCGGGCTGCCAACCGAGGGCGTGCGTCAGCGAAAACGCATGGAATGTGCGCTGTGCGCGTGTATGTCCGTACGGTGTCGTCACACAGCACACGTCTACAGCAATGCTGACGACACGACAAATCTGAACCCCATTGCTGTCTGTGTGCCTTAATGATTCTTCTGGCCACGAAGTCGGCAACGATACGGCGAAGAGCTTCTCAAGCTTGTCAAAAGCTTTAGAAAACCTACTAAGTCACCCTTGTACCCATTCCCAGTAGATAGTGTAACGCCCTACCCAGCGACCAGATTTTCGGACCGCCCTGTGTTACGCCGAGCCAAACGTAGGTGGTTCATGTTGTGCCGAACGGAATGTAGATTGTGAACAGGTAGAAGTTGTGAGGCAGAACATGACTTATTATTTGGGACACAACCAATTTATAATTAACAGTAAGTGTACTTCGATCACAAGGGTCAAAATGATCAAACATATATATACAAGTATCAAGTTATGAATGAGGCATAGTCGAGGTCGTTAGGTTGATGATGGAGTGACGTGTGCGGAGTCGCATNATGTTGTGCCGAACGGAATGTAGATTGTGAACAGGTAGAAGTTGTGAGGCAGAACATGACTTATTATTTGGGACACAACCAATTTATAATTAACAGTAAGTGTACTTCGATCACAAGGGTCAAAATGATCAAACATATATATACAAGTATCAAGTTATGAATGAGGCATAGTCGAGGTCGTTAGGTTGATGATGGAGTGACGTGTGCGGAGTCGCATCGTGAATGGTCGGATTCGAGAAGGTCCGCCGCGAAATCAGGGGTCTTTGAGAATCAACGGTGAAGATGCGAGGTGCATCTTTATAAATCCATATTCGTCTTTGTGCATTGAGAAGTCGACTGAAAGTTCGTGATAATTTTGTCGTAGATTTGCGAGAGTGGTCGAAATTGTCGCAAGGTACGGAAAGATTCACTAAGGGCGGGGGCAGTTAGCTGGTCTGCCCTCGACCGTCGGAGTGAATATCGCGGTCTCGCGACAAGATGGGCTGTTTTTGTAATAAAAGAAATGCCCACTCGGAAAGATGAGGGACACGTGTATGTTTGGTCCGTAACACTTCCCCCCTTTTAGCACGACGTCCCGGCGTGTGTACGGACGTGGGCCGGTGACGGCAGTAATAGCTGTCAATCAGGCGATCGACGTATCGGAAGTTGTCGTAGCTGTTCCCAACTAGGTTGGGCATTAGGTTCCCAACAGTTCTGCGCGGCATTGTAGCTGTGCCACTTGATGAGATATTCTGTCGTTTTGCCTCGTCGTCGATGGCCAAGGATGTCCTCGATGATGTACTCTGTGTCCTCGTCCACTTGAACGGGAGGCGGGGGCAGGACATCCCTACGGGGGAAGTTCTCTCCCGGGGTCTCCATAGTGCTTAAGCCTGTTGACATGGAACACCAGTTGAACTTGCATGGTGTCGGGAAGTTTGAGTCGCGCAACCACAGGGATTTGCATGCGCTCGATCTCAAACGGTCCCAACCATCAAGGTTTGAGCTTTGAACAGTCGGCTCCGTGGAGTTTGATGTTTTTCAAGCTGAGAAGGATTTTGTCGCCAGCGACGAACACGTCGTCGCTGTAATGTTGGTCAGTTGTTCGCTTCATCGTTGCTTCTGTCTTTGCGAAGGTTTGCCGTGTTTCCTCCCAGATGGTGGTGAAGTCTCGCCGTTGAACGTCGTCCGCGGGAATGTTACTGCGACTTTATAGTCCGGCTGATGTGGCGGGAGTTTGTCATACACCACTTTAAACGGAGTTTTACCTGATGCGGTGGAAACTACCGAATTATATGCGATTTTGGTTGGTAGTTTTTGTGCCCAATCCGTCCCGTGAGGTTCACTTAGTGTTCAAAGAAGTTCTTCGAGCGTCTGATTGGTTTGCTCGGTTTGACTATCGGTTTTAGGATGAAACTCTATTGAGAGTTGAATTCTGCTGCCGTAGCGAGTCATTAGTTCGCGCCAAAAATGGCTAGTGAATCGACCGTCTCTATTGCTTGGGATAGTTCTCGGTGTGTCGTGTGGCCGCACGATGTTGTTTAGAAACAGCCGTGCTGTTCCCTCGGCGGTGACGGTGGTCATTGTCGGAATGAAGTGGGACAGTTTGGAAAACCTTTTGACGGGCACAAGGATTGCGTCATATCCCTCGGGTGTGACCGGCAATCCAGTGGCGAAGTCCATGGAGATGTCAGCCCACGGTTCTGTGAGAATAGGGAGCGATTGCAAAAATCCGGGTGGCCGTGTGCGACGGGATTTTTTTCGTTGACATGTGTTACCGGTTTTGCAGAAGTTGGCTACTTTGGACTGCATCTTGTCCCAGCAATATTTTTTCGCTAGATTCTTCAGCGTTTTGTCCTCTCCGAAGTATCCACCTGGTCCTTTGTTGTGGCATTCTTCCAGCGGCATTTGGCGAAGTTCGTCGTTCGGGGGAACGACCACCTGACGAGTGAAGCTCCGTCGCCAATAGGGTGGGTTGTACCAGAAATTTGCCTTGTCGTACCCGCCGTGCTAGTTGTAGCCTCGTGCAAACAACTGCTCAAGGTGCGGGTATTGCTGTAGCTATAGCGTTGCCACCTCAACCATTAAATTTGGCCGGCGGCTTAGTGCGTCCACAGGATTGATTTTGCCCGGCC
Source organism: Penium margaritaceum (assembly GCA_023375785.1). Classification (NCBI taxonomy): domain Eukaryota; kingdom Viridiplantae; phylum Streptophyta; class Zygnematophyceae; order Desmidiales; family Peniaceae; genus Penium; species Penium margaritaceum. The sequence continues at coordinate 28,540 of SZWC01019202.1, read as the reverse complement.
GATACTGGATATCATAGTCGAACCCAGATTTGAGGAACTCCATCCATCGGGTTTGACGTCGAGTGAGGTTCGGCTGCGTCTTAAAATATTTCAACGCATGGTGGTTCGTGTGCACGATGCATCGGCGGCACTCCAGATAACACCGCTATATCGTGAATACGTGCACGACCGCAAGCATTTTTTTCTCGTGTATTGCGTAGTTGAGTTCCGGTCCTCGCAGGTTTTGAGACATGTAGGCGACCGGTTGCTCGCCGTTGCCGTGGTCTTGACGGAGGGCTCCGCCAATGGCTCGGTCTGACGCATATGTGACCATGACGTAATCAACCGACAGATCGGCTAATTGGCGGTTAGCTAATCGGCTAATCGTAGGGCTGGCACTGAGGTCAAAGCGTTCTGCAAAGCGGTCACGCTTTTTGTTCGTTGTCTCCCCACCGCCACTCGTTTTCTTTTCGAGTGAGGTTGGAAAGAGGCGCTGACACCCGGGCGTAATTCCGTACGAGTCACCGGTAGTGATTGCAAGAACGGAGAAAAACCTAAATTTCTCGAACGTTTGTCAACGTTGGTCAATTAGCGACTACTACCTCTTTTTGGGTCCATGGTGATTTGTCCACTGTTGATGACGTGGCCCAAAAACTCGATCGAACGATGACTGAAGTCGCTTTTTGAGAGTTTTCCAAATAATTTTCTCTCTTTGTAAAAATTCGAGGACTTTTCGAAGATGTCCATTGTGCTCCTCCTGTGTGCGCTTGTACACCAGAATGTCGTCAAGGTACACCACGACAAAATGGTCAAGGAATGGACGGAAGATGCTGTTCATGGCCGCCATAAACGTTGCCGGGGCATTCGTTAGTCCAAACAACATTACCGTGAGCTCAAAATACCCATAGCGAGTTTGGAACGATGTCCTCTCAATGTCGACGTCTACCACATGTATCTGGTGATAACCGCTGCATAAGTCGATTTTGCTGAAAATTTAAGCCCCTCGGAGTTGGTCAAAAAGCGTGTCAGCTCAAGGAAGAGGATGGAGGTTCTTGATGGTAGCGTCGTTGAACGTCCGATAGTCCACGCACATCCGTATTCTGCCTGTTTTTGTTTTTACAAACAATATTGGTGTGGCGTATGGTGACGTGGATGGGCGGATGAACCGTTGACCGAGTATCTCAACGAGTTGCTTTTTCAGCTCGGTCAACTTGTGTTTGCTCATCTGACAAGCCCCTCGGACTGTAGGTCTGCTGCCCGGCTTCAGTTTGATATGGTGGTCCATGTCCCGTTGAGGATGTAAGGTTCTCAAGAGTTTGTCGGGGAAGACATTCGCAAAATCCTTGATGAGTTGGTGCGGACTCTTCATGTACCATCACGAACTTCGTTGATGCCGATGAGGCTGATGAGGCCGATGATGAGTCAACTGCTGCCACTTCTGCTTCTTCCATTGGCTTGAGATGTATGAACCACACACGAGCTCCTCGTCGTATGCAGTGCTTGGCCACGTTGAGCGGTATCGGCTGCATTGGTTGTCGCTTTTTGGCTTCCGTGGCTTCCTCTACTGCTTCCACCTCTAATCCTTCCGTTTTCGGCTTCCGTGCCACACGCGAAAGTTGTTGTTTGGCGTTGTTGATTTCCACACAGATGCCGTCGGTGTTCCAATCGACCTGCGGATTGTGCCGCTGCAAGAAATCTCGTCCGTGGATGATTTTTTGATAGCTCATTGGACAAGACCTCCAGACCATTACATCCCGTAGATCTCCCGCTCGTAGTCGTAGTGGTTCTCAGAGTCTGCATATTTGTAGTCTCCCGTTGATGGGTTTTCCTTCAAACACCCCTGGTTTGGTCTGAAAACCCAGTTTGCGGACCATGTCGTTGTCCATGAAGCTGTGTGAAGCTTCTCCATCCAATAGTTCCGGTACCACTATGCAACTTTTGCATCCGCGAGGCTAAACTTTTAGTAGTATCGCCGGTTCGTCGTCCTCGTATTCCTTGTCAAACTTTATGATCTCAGAAATCCTCTGCGGCAATGTAGGCCATTCAGATGGGTGATCATTTGACGCAGATCGCTCCTCATAGACAAGAGATGCGCCTTTTACTCCTGCCTTTTGCCATTTCCCGACTCATTTTTCTGCAACTCTTACCTCCCCCTTGTGCCTATTGCTTGCTTCGACAGTTGCAAGCGATGTATCCGACTTTTTTGCAGTTGTAGCAGATTCGTGTATCTCTCTGGTTGACGGCGTCCACTTCCATCGGAGTCGAGGAGGTCGCAGGCTGGTTCTTTCTGTTTCCACGATAATTGTGGTTTGCAGGTCGCCAGCCGTAGGATTCCTCCATCTCAGTTTTGTGGTTGGTGCTGTCGATCCTTTCTGCTCTTGCGATCATCCGTGGTAAGTCATTTTGGATGCCGAAAATGGCGATTGCTCTCCGGATATCTGGCTTCAGGTCGTTGTTGTAGTGAACACAGAATTCGTCGAGGGTGATGTCTGCTCCGGTGATGATCTCGCGGAATCTCCGCACATACTCTGCCACGCTAGACTGTTGACGGAGACATTGGAACTTGTACCGTGCGTCAGAATGTTTATCCAGTCATTCAAAGCGTGTGAGCATCACGTGCAAGAACTCAATCCAGTCGGTTGGTGGCGTCAGTGCGTTTTGTCATTGTGGTTTGATCTGCTCCAAGGTTAAAACGCATGCGGTCGGCGATGTGAGATGGGCGCTGTTGGCTGTTGATGCTGCCGGTCTCCTGCTGCGGTTGGATGGTCTTTAGATGGGACCACCAAGTTAGCACTGTGCCATGTAAAATTGCTGCAGCGAGGTCAATTTTCTTCTGATCGTTGTTGACCCCAGCTGCGGTGAAGTACATCTCTAAACTCGTCAACCACATGCGAACCGTTGGTCCCTTTGAGTTTGCAGAATTGAACGATTCTGGCAGAGCCGAAAAATTTTAGGGTTTGCTCGAGAGTTGGGAATTTCTCTCAACGAGCACTGATCCTTGTGCGCTTGCGTTACGGAGAGTGTCCATCGTGATGTTGTGTTGTTAGAGCAGATAGTTGTTGATCCATTCGAGCGCGGAGATCCTGTTCGCCAGTTCCTTGTTGATCCGTGCAGGTCGTCCAGTGCCACATGTTGTCCCTACTGTCGTCGTTGAGGCTGTTGGTAGAGGGAGCTGGTTTGTCGCAGTTGGGTCCGCGACCAGATCGGTTGTCGAGGCCGTAGCGGTTGATCCAGCTACCGTATAACCTGCCACGCCAGTATTCGCTGTCGCTTCAATGTTCACGTGCATCGGCACGTTCTACCCTTCCATCACCGAAGTCACCGTCAAAGACCCGCTGCTGGTTGTTGGTTGCACTTGCTCGCCTCATGTCGTAATTGCAAATTCTGCAAAGTTTTGACGAGCGAGATACGGTGATGGCTTGTGCGAGGTAGTCTGCCGAAAGGGTAAAGTAGTCGGATGCCTCTCCAGCACCATTACGCTCTGATATCAAGTATTATGCCGAACGGAGCGTAGATGGTGAACAGGTAGAAGTTGCGAGGCGAAACACGATTTAGTATTTGGAACACTTGAGCAATTTATAATTAGTGGCAAGTGTTATTCGATGACAAGTGTCGAAATGATTGAACATTTACATACAAGTGTCGAGTTAAGAATGAGGTGTAGTCGGGATCGTTGGGTCGATTGTCGAGTGACGCGTGCGGAGTTGCATTGTGAATGGTCGGATTCAAAAAGGTCCGCCGAGAAATGGGGGGTCTTCGAGAATGAACGGTGATGATGCAAGATGCATCTTTATAAATCCAGATTCGTCTCGCTGCGTCGAGAAGTAGACCGAAAGGTCGTGATATGTTTGTCGTAGATTCGCGAGAGTGGTCGAAGTTGTCGGAAGGTTCAGGAAGATTCACTGAGGGCGGGGGCAGTTGGCCGGTTTGCCCTCGACCGTTGGATCAAATATCGCGGTCTCGCGACGCGGTGGACTTTTTGTGTAGTAACAGAAATGCCCAATCCGAAAGATTAGGGACACGTGGACGTCTGGTACGTAAGAGTTCACAAGGATGAGATGCGGGACAAAAGACGATTAAAGTTTTTAAGACAAATGGATTATTTGTATTCAGGAGTAAGTGTACTCCGATTACAAGTTTCGAGTGAGTCGAGCACATAGATACAATGTCGAGAATGAGAATGAGGCATTTGTCGGGTCATCGACGCTCGAGCACAACGACGCGTGCGAGGTCGCATCGTGAGTGGCTGATTTGAGGAGCTCCGCTGAGAAGCCAGGGGGCTTCAAGGAAATCAAGGTGCCTCTTTATAAAATTCTAACTCTCTCAAGAAGTCAACTGAACAATATTGAAACGTTGATATGGTTCGCGAAAATTTCAGTCGATAGTTTTAGAAGGTGGTTGAAGATGACGGAAACTTCTGGAACGAAACACCAGAGGTTGGGGGAGTTGGCCAAAAATACCATCGGTCGCATAGCGTAAAAATCCTGAATTCTTCAAGAGGTGGGCCATGAATGTAAAGTTGGAAATGATCATTTACTAAGTTTAGGAACTCATGTATGTCAAGGACATAACAATTCCCCCCCTTTTAGCCGCAACTTCCTGGCGCTCTAGCAGACGTAGGGCAATAACGAAAAAAGTAGCCGTCGATCGGATGATCGATGCCTCGAAGGATGTCGTAGGGCTCCCAGCTGTGATGCGTGGCATCGTAGCAGTACCACTTGACCAGATACTTGGATGTTTTTCCACAATGTTGATATTTGAGGATATCTTCAATCACGTACTACGTATCCCCATCCATTTGTATAGGAGGTGGACGTGTGACATCTCTGCCAAGGGAAGTTTGTGCTGGGATCCTTGTATTGCTTCAGTTTTCTGATGTACTAGACAGGGTAGATCACCATGCTGTGAGGAAGGTGAAGTTGAGCGACGATTGGGGTTTGCATTGTCTGGATCTCAAATGGTCCCAACCATGAAGGTTTGAGCTTTGCGATGTCTTGTCCTCGGAGTTTGATACTCGCAGAGTTGAGGAGTACTCGATCACCAGCGCTTAACATGTCATTGTTGCGATGTCGGTCCGCTGCCCGCATCATAGCTGCTTACGTCCTTGCGAGGGTCATGTTTCCTCCCAAATGCTCGCAAAATTCTAGAGGTGAATTTCAACCACGGAGATGTTACTCTCACTCTGTTATCCAGCTGGTGTGACGGGAAGCTTGCTGTACACCAATTGAAAAGGTATTTTACCAGTTGTCGTGGAAGTGGCAAAGTTGTGCGTGAAGGAGGTCAGCAGGAGGTCAGCGATCGGCACTTTTGTTGCCCAATCATTGCCGCGTGGTTCCCAAAACTTCCGGAGGAGATGCTCGAGCCTGTACTTGGTTCGCTCGGTTTGCCCGTCGGTTTGAGGATTGAACACTGTTGATTGCTGGATCTGACTGCCGTAACATGTCATCAGCTTGTGTTGAAAACATCTAGTGAAATGACCGTCTCTGTCACTGATGATGGTATGCGGCATTCCGTGCATCCATATGATCTGATTTAGAAACAGTCACGTTGTACCCTTTGTGGTGACGGTGGTCAATGTCTAAACGAAGTGCGACATATTGGAAAATGTGTCCACCACGACGAGGATGGAGTCGTAATCCTCCGGAGTGGCAGGCACTCCCGTCACAAAGTCCATGCTGATGTGATCCCACGTTTCCGTCAGAACGGGTAGGGGTTGAAGTAGACAAGGTGGCCATGTGCGATGAGATTTTTGTCTCTGACAGGTCTTGCACGATTTGTAGAAGGCCGCCAATTCGATTTGCATCATGTCCCACAAGTAGTTCTTCAGAAGTTTCTTGACCGTCTTGTTCTCGCCAAAGTGTCCTCATAGACCGGTGTCATGGCATTCCTCCAACAGCATCCGTCGTAGTTCCTCGTTTGGAGGAACGACGACCTGAAGAGTGAATTTCCATCGCTAGTAGGGTTCGGCAAACCAAAACTTGGTTTTGTCGTACCCGCAGAACTCCTTGTAACCTTTTGCAAACAGCCTTGTGAGGTATGGGTTTCATTCCACGAGTAACGAGCTGATCATGGCCATCAAATCTGGTCGTCGACCGAGAGCATCCGCCGGATTGTTTTTTCCATGTAGGTACTCGATTTTGTAGTCGAAGTTGGACTTGAGGAACTACATCCACCAAATTTGTTGATGGCCTTAGATTTTGCTCAGTGTTGAGATATTTTATGACGTGATGGTTGGTGCGGAAGATGCATTGCCGACATTCCAAGTAGCATTGCCATGGCTTGAAGCCAAGCACAACTATGAGCATCTCCTTCTCATGCATTGCGTAGTTGAGTTCCGGCCCGTTCAGTTTTTGCAATATGTACGCAATTGATTGTTCTCCACCGCCGTTGTCTTGGAAGTAAACAAATCCGATGGCTCGATCCGACACTTTCATGGCCATGATGTAGTCCAGTGCTGGATCTGACAATAGTAAGACTGGCACCAAGAATAGAGTGTTTCTCAAAGTGGTGAATGCTTCCTATTTGCTACCACCTCCCCAACTCCACTTGGTGATTTTCCTGGTGAGATTGGAGAGAGGCGCTGACACTCGAGCGTAGTGCTTTACGAATCGAGAGTAGTAGTTAAAGAAACCTAGAAACACGTGGAAATCCTGAACACTTGTGGGCAGTGCTACCAGAGGCACCTCGAACATCGAAACATCGATGTTAACATTGTTGTATCGATGTATCCCAGAATTATTACATCGAGGTGGGATGTTGTGTTGAGTTGTATTGTAGAAAGAAATGCGTCCATTTTTTCTGACACGTCTTTGGGAAAAAAAGAGAAAACGGACAGCTCAAGACCACCTGATGTATTTATTCCAGTTCGCTTGCTCGGTATTCATGCTTTCATTGCACGTGCAACAGTAGTCTGTAAAATCTGGCAGGCAGGCTCGAGAAGGCTTTCAACGTTGGTTGTATCGATTCCTTTGGATACCAGTTCAAGGTTCCAAATCAAAACGTTTTAGAAAGAACGGTAAAAAAACGAATGGTTCATCCATTGGTCATCACACAGAAATGTTTTTGTCATAACTTTGGTTTATATGTAAATGTTTTTCTTTCTACTGCCTGTCAGGCTGTTCGCCAGTACGTCAGTGTTGCCGGCTTCCAGCACGGAGCCCGCGGCCACTGTTCAACTGACAGGTTATCTTTGTTTCTTATTTTTATGATATTTAATTTATCACAAACCCTCAAGGTTTACATTGAGACGGGCACCTATTTGCACAGTTTGTCCATTCGATCTGCTCCCCTCGTGCGATAGTCGTTATCACTCTGGTGGTCGGTGCAACTTTTGCAAGACCGGCCCTCTCACTTATAAGTCCGCTCGAAAGACATTGTGAAACTACGGCATCAATTTTACATCGATGTTCATCGATGTATCAATGCCGCGGTATAGGGAATACAACGGACCCCAGTGTCAACACTGCTTGTGGGTGTCAGCCAATGAGTGACCATTTGAACCTTTTTTGGGTCCATGGTGATCCGTCCGCCTCCCATGATGTTACCCAAAAACTCAATCAAACGGTGACCAAAGCCGCATTTTGAGAGATTTCCTGAAAACGTCTTTGTTATATCTCAAGAACGTTTTGGAAATGTCCATTGTGCTTCTTTGGGGTGCAACTGTACACCAGGATGTCCTTGACGTACACGACAAAAAAGTAATTGAGGTAGGGGGAACAAATGTTGTTCATCACTGCCATGAATGTTGCGAGGGCATTCATGAGTCCAAACAGCATGACCGCGAACCCGAAGTGTCCATATCTGGAGCGGAATGCTGTCTTCTCGACGTCCTTATCAGAATCATGGATCTAACGATAGCCGCTGCATAGGTCAGTTTTTCTGAAAGTTTGGGCCTCTCGGAGTTGATCAAAAAGTTCATTTGCTCGCGAGAGGGGGTAGTGGTTCTTGATGGTGATGTCGCTCAATGCTTGGTAGTCTATGCACATCTATATATCTCTGGTTTTATATCTCTGGTTTATTTTTCACAAAACATACAGGTGTTGCGTACGGTGACGTGGAGGATCTGATGAACCCCTGAACGAGCATCTTGTCCAGTTTTTTTAATTTGATCAGCTCATGATTGCTATTTTAATAGGCTCCCTTCACCATCAATTTGCTGTCCGCCTTCAGGTCTATTTGATGGACGATGTTGCATTGTGGTGGTAGCTCCTTGGGTAGCTCATCAGGAAAAACCCCTTTGAATTCCTCGATGAGCTCAACAAAAGATTTTTTTTTACTTATAAAATTCTCAGGTGTTTAGGCCGTTAGTGTCGACTTGGCAGCTACAATTTCTTCTGCTTCCCCTACTTCCACGTCGACTAGCCACACTTAAGGTATCACTTGGCCACGTCCAGAGATATAGGCCGGTGCTTTGAGGCTATCGCAACTTCTCTGTTGCTTCCACTTCTACTACATCCTGTAACCGCCATTGTGTCATGGGTCTTTTGACCTAAGGCAGGTGCCTTTTTTGGTCATCAATACTGAAATAGAACACCATGCTACAACAGTCAACCTGCAAATTATGCTGGTACAGGAAATCTCACTCGAGGATGATTTTATGGTCGCTCATTGGTCAAGTCCTCTAGACTTTCATATTGTGAAGATATCCGATTTGCAGTCACAGTGGTTCATGAAGTCAAAAAATATGTAGTTATTTGGTGATGGTTTTTCCTTCAAACACTCCCGGTTGGTCGATAAACCAAGATTCCGAACCACGTCATTACTGACAAAACTATGAGAAGCTACTCCATCCAGTAGTGTCAAAACCTTTCTATGACTTTTACAACCCTTCGGTTGTATTTGTAGTAGTATTGCTGATTGGTTTTCCTCATACCCCTCGTTGAACTTTTCTATCTCAGGATCCCTTGTCTACGGTGCTGTGAGCAGCTCGGATGGGCGATCAATTGGCGCAGAATTTCCTGACCGGTGAGGAGCCTCATCGTTTACTTCTACCCTTCTTCATTTCCCAACTCATCGCTCTTTTCTATGACTCCCTATTCCCCCCTTTTGGCTTGTTGTTGCCACTTTCAGCAATTCCAAAGGATATGACTCGGTTTCCTACAAGTCCAGTCGAGCCATTGATTGTGTTGATCGACGGTGTCAATCTCCATCGCTGACGAGGATTCTGCCGACTATGAATTCCTCCGCCATGATGAGGATTGTGGCCTTGGAGTTGCATGCCATTAAATTCTGCATCTAAGCATTGAAGTCGGCACTGTCAATTCGGTTGGCTGTTGTGATCATTCGTTTAAGATCATCTTGAATGCCAAAAATGGGGATTGCTCGTCAAATATCTTGCATGAGGCCATTGTTGTAGGAGAAATTTTTTCTCGAGCGAGGTCATTGCCGGTGATGATTTTGTGAAAACATCGAGTGTACTCTATCACGCTGGAGTACTGATGCAGACGCCTGAGATTGTACCATGCGTCAGACTTCTTGTTCAGCTTCCCAAAGCACGTGAGTGTAGCGCGCGCAAAGTCGCTCCATGTTTCTGGTGGTGTGATGTAGTCATGCCACGCTAGAATTATTTGCTCGTGGGATGCATGACCGTGGTCAAAGATGTGAGAGGTGATCCAATACAACGGTCTGCTGCTGTCATTGGATGGCCTTTCGATTAGACCACCAACTCAAAGCTGTGCCACGCAAAAGCGAGGCCATGAGTAATTTTTATTTATTTTTGTTCCTGACCCAAGCAGCCGTGAAGTACATATCCAAACTCGACAGCCACATCCTGACTGTCGTATCCTTGGAGTTTGTGTGATCGAACGGCTCGGGAAGTGCCGGTCGAACTGGGGTTCACATGAGAGTCACAAATTTCTCTCGGTGAGCACTACTTTTTGCGCACGAGATACTCGAAGCTCCTCCATCACCGTGTTGAGCTGTTGGAGCAGATTGGTGTTGAGGCTCTTAAGTCTTGACAATTTCTGGTACAGGTCTTTGTTGATTCACGCTTGTTGGTTGGTGCCTCCTATTGTGCTAGGTGTCTTCCAAACATGCTGTCATGGGGACGAAGAGTTTTCCAAGCCTGAGGGCTCCGTCACGGGATTGGCCGTCGGGTTCACCAATGATGCACTATTCATCGCAAAAGTTGCCCCTACCGGGAGTGCTGCTCGTCGGCGGGTGCACTGTCTGGAGAGCGTCGATGTTGACGTGCTGCTGATCTGCCATCGTCAAAGTACTCACTCGGGAGTGCTGCTCGTCGGCGGGTGCACTTGTTCTGTTCACCGTTGATGTTGCAAAACTTGTGATATTCTAAATGATGGAGATGCACTCAGAACTCATGCAAAGTTGTTGCTAGGTAGTTAATGTGTCGGTTGCCTCTCCATTACTGCTACGCTATGTTGCACTGAGTGAAACGTAGGTGGATCATTGAGATGAGGTATGGAAAAAACGATTTTAATGTTTAAGAGAAATGGATAATATGTATTAAGTAGTAAGTATACTTCGATGAAAAGTGCCGAGTGAGAAGAGAACATATGCACAAAGCCGAGAATGGGAATCAGGCATATGTCGGGTCATTCGCGCTCGAGCCGAGAGATGCGTACGAGGTCATTAGTGGCTGATTCAAGAAACTCCATCAAGAATCTTGGGGGAGTTGAGGATATCGAGGTGCTTTGCTATAAAGGGTCAAGTGCCGTTGAGAAGTCGACCAAAGAATATCAAAATGTTGATACGGTTCATGACGCTTCTTTTGACCATTTTGGAAGGTGGTCAAAATTTCAGAAACTTCTGAAACTGAATACCGGAGGCCGGGACAGGTGGTCAAAATTCCCGTGGCCAAACGACATAAGAATCCCGAAGTGTTCACATGGAGACATGCATGTAAAGACAGAAACTTCCACTGGCAAAGTTTAGAGACTCGTGTAAGTCAGGGACGTAATGCCCTGATAAGCCGAGCGGAACGTAGGTGGTTCAAAGGGATGAGGTGCGGGACAAAAGAAAATTTGAGGATTTGTGAGAAAATGATGATTTGTATTAAGCACTAAGTGTACTTCGATGACAAGTGTCCAGGATGCCCAGCTCATACATACAATGCCGAGAGTGAGAATGAGGCATACTTGAGGTCCTCGGTACTTGATTCTGGCGATGCGTATTAGGTCTCGCTGTGAGTGGTTATTTTGAGAAGCTCCACCGAGAAGTCGGGTGGATTCAAGAATATCAAGGTGCGGTTTTATAAAGATCCAGCATCGTCGAGAAGTCAACTGGATAGTTATCAAAACATTAATATAGTCTGCGATATTTCTGTCGACCCTTCCATAAGGTGGTCAAAGTTCTTAGTACCTTCTGGAACGGAACACTGGGGATCGGGGCAGTTCCGACATTGCCTCCGCCGAACAGAGTAAAAATCCAGAAGTTGCCGTACGGTGGGTAGTGACTGTAATGGAAAAAAATCCACTCGCAAGGTTTAAGGACTCGTGTATGTCAGGGACATAACCCTTGCCCCCATTTCAGCCGCGATGTCCCGGCACGTTAGTAGACATAAGCTGGTGACAAAGGTAGTAACCGTTGATCAGGTGATCGATGTCTTGGAGGCTGTCATAAGGCTCTCAGCTGTTGTGCGCCACACCATAGCCATGCCACTTGATCAGATACTTGGTTGGTGTTTCCATGGTTTCAATGTCCAAGGATGTCTTTAATCACATACTCCGTAACCCCGTCCACTTGTACAGGAGGTAGAGGTGCAACGTCTCTGCCGTGGAAGCTTGTGTTGGGGTCATGATAATGCTTTTGTTTGCTAATGTGGAAGACAAGATGAATCACCATGATGTCAGGTAGGCGGAGTTGAGCAACAACAGAGGGTTTAAATTGGCTTGATCTCAAACAATCCCAACCATCTGGGTTTGAGTTTTGCAAATTCTTGTCCTCGGAGTATGATGTTTGCTAAGCAGAGGAGGATTTAATCGCCAGCACTGAACACGTCAACAATATGATTTTGATCGGCTGCTCTCGTCATTGCTGCTTATGTCTGTCATGTTTCCTCCAAAACACTTGTGAAGTCCCTGCGGTAGATTCCAACCGCAGGGATGTTGCTTTGATTCTATAATCCAGTCGGTGTGGCGGGAAGTTTACCACACACAACTTCCAAAGGGATTTTTCTAGTTGCAGTTGAAGTGGCGGAGACAGCTTGGCTGCCCAGTTGGTGCCGTGCGGCTCGCATAATGTGCGGAGAAGTCGTTCAAACGTTCATTGGTCGGCTGCATTTTCCTGGTGGTTTGAGGATTGAATGTCGTTGATAGTTGGATTCGGCTGCCATAACGTGTCATTAGTTTGCATGAAAAACAGCTTGTGAACCACCCTTCTTTGTCGCTCATGATGGTACATGGCACATCATGGAGCTGTACGATATTGATTACAAATAGCCGCACAGTTCCTTCTGCGGTAACAGTGGTCCTCGTCGGGATGAAGTGCGCCATTTGTGAAAATCAGACCACCAAGACGAGGATGGTGTTATAACCCTCAGAGCTGGCGGTTTGTTGCAACACAAAATCCATGTTGATATTGGCCCACGGTTCCGTCGGGATAGGTAATGGTTGGAGTAGTCGTGGTGGGTCGTGGGATGAGATTTTTTCTATGGAAGGTGTCACAATTTACACAAGGCTGACACATTTGTCTGCATCTTATCCAGATTCTTGAGCATCTTGTCCACACCAAAGAGTCCATCTGAACTGGTTTCATGGCATTCCTCCAATAGCGTTCTTTGCAGTTTCTCATTCAGTGGAGCGACAACCTCGCAAGTGGACTGCCGTCACTAGTAGGGGTTGTCAAAGCAAGACTTGGTCTTGTCATACCCTCTGAGGTCCTTGTAACCCTCAGTAAATAGTCTGGCAAGATACGGGTCTCTTTCAACGAGCAACATGTTGATCTCAGCCATTAAATCTGGTCACCGACTCAGAGGATCCATTGGATTACGTTTTCCAGGCCAGTACCAGATATCGCAGTAAAAAATGGATTCGAGGAACTTCATCCATCAACTTTATTGACAGCTTATATTTGGCTAGGTCTTGAGATATATCAACGTGTGATGGTTGGTGCAGATAATACATCGTCGGCATTCTAGGTAGCACTGCGATGTCTTCACCATGTGCACAAACATGAGCATTTCTTTCTCATGCACAACATAGTTGAGCTCCGGCTCGCGTAGTTTTCTTTACATATAAACAACCAGTTGTTCTCCATTGTCTTGGAGAAGGAAGGTTCCGATGACTCATTTAGAAGTGTCATTGGCCATGATGTTGACCATCATTAGAGCTGCCAATTATAGGGCTGGCACCAACGTCATAGCGTTTCTCAAAGAGTTGAACGCTTCTTGTTTGCTGTCCCCTCAATTCCACTCGGTGGTTTTCTGGGTGAGATCGGAGAGGTGCACTGGCACTTGTGCATAGTCCTTTATGAATCACTTGTAGTAGGTACAGAAACCCAAAACTACATGGATATCCCAAACATTTGTGGGCGGCTGCCAATCCGTGGCCACCTCCACCTTTTTTGGGCCCATGGCGATCCATTTTCTGCTGATGAAGTGGCCCAGAAACCTCGATCAAACGCCGAACAAAGCTGCACTTGGAGAGATTTCAAAAAAATATTTTAATATGTTCAACTTCAAAAACGTTTTGATAGTGTCCATTGTGCTCCTCAGGGGTGCGGCTGTACACAAGGATGTTGTCAAGGTACACGATGACAAAGCCATCAAGGTATATGAATACAAAGGCATCGAGGTAAGGGCAAAATATGTTATTCATCACCACCATAAATGTTGATGGGGTGTTGTGATTCCAAACAAGATACGAGTGAACTCAACATGCCCATATCTAGTGCAAAATTCTGTCTTCTGGACTTCCTTATTAGATATGCCAATCTGAAGATAGCCGTTGTGTAGGTCAATTTTGCTAAAAATTCCGGCTCCGAGGAGTTGGTTGAAAAGTTCAGTTGCTCACAGAAGAGGGTAGCAGTTCTTGATGGTGATGTTGTTCAACGCTTGGTAGTCCACGCACATCTGAATCTCTCCAGTTTTCCTTTTCACAAAAATTATTGGTGTCGTGTATCCCTGACCATCTCGTCCTGGTACTTTTTTTGTTTGGTGAGCTCGTGGTCGCTCATTCAATAGGTCCCTTCAAGTCCATTTACTGTTCGGCTTCACGTTGATCTGATGGTCTATGTTCCACCATGGAAGTAGGTCTTTGGATAGTTTGTTAGGATAAACCCCTTTGAAATGCTTGATGAGTGTTGCAAATTCCTCCGGTACTGAGGTATGGTTAACCGGGGACAATTTGTACACTTTCTGGTTAGTGTACAAACCTGTACCATCCAGTATGATGGACACATGAAGGTTCCATTTGGGGTAGGAAGGGGGGAGGGTTGTGTAAGTTGTGAGTGTATGGGGGTATGGCAGTCAGGTGTACGATAGTATACAATGTATCGTGTATTGGTGGTGAAGTGGTGTTTGTGGGTGGAGGGGGGTTTTGTAAGTGGTGAGTGTACGAGGGACTGTATGGGGGTATGTCAGTCAGGAGTACACAAGTGTACATTGTACAGTGTATTGGTGGTGAAGTGTTGTTTATGGGTGGGGAGGGG
>SZWC01019201.1:43234-53836 GCA_023375785.1 Penium margaritaceum | reverse complement strand
TTACGGTGTCGGCAGTGGAAGCGGCTGCGCTACACCCGGTTGCAGCTGTGGAAGCCATGGTGGGAGGACGTTTGAGACTAAGTGTTTGGCTCTGGCTGCTAAGAGGGCAGTCATCTGTGACTCGCAATGAGCGAGCCACAGAGCACCTGAAGCAAATGGGAGCAAGAATGACGAGGAACGGGGGAATACCCACCCCTCCACCAGGTGGAGGCCCCTCCCCTCCCCCCTACTAGGGGGGGGGTGGGAACCCCCCCCCTCCCCCCCAGTTCCTCCCTGATCGCATGGCAACTCAGCAATCCACCTGTCAACATTGGAGATATCGAACATGCAGGTTCATCCACCTGTCATGAGACATGAATCCATGCACCTCATCTTCAATGGCCAGCATTGGTGACAGGCCTGCAGTACGGCTACATCTGATTGGTCAATAAAACATCATCCCATGTGGCCAAACATGGTACAGTGAAACTGGCAACATGATCATGTGACCATGCCACATCACTTGGTGTTGGTGCATTGTCACATCGATAGTAAAAAAAATACCGAAGTGTTGATGGTGGTCAGTTCCGAGCCGTTTCCACGAGTGGAAAATTCCCAATCTTCGGTCGACCAGATTCGCCGCTCGGTGGCCCCATGGGCCCCCACACGTGCTACATCGCCGCGATGTAGCATCGATGCCCGTCGATGTACCGTTGCCGTTGTAGGGGCCCTACAACGGACAACGAGATCAACACTGATGTAGCGTGTGACGGGACTGATGCTCAACCATCACTAGCCAGAGTCAAACCGCAAGGGCGGCATTGCTCTTCAAACGTAGGCTGTAGACCCACCGCATCTGGGTAAAGTCATCAGTCAGAGTCAGAACATACCGGCCTTGATCAGATAGGGACTCGACCGGAAGAGGATCGAAAAGGTCTGAGTGAACTAACTCGAGAGGCCGAAGCGCTCGGGAACAAGAGTCAGGGTAGGTGTATCGGTGCATCTTCCCTTGAGCGCAAAAAAGGCAGTCGATCTTCGGCGGCTTCTCGAAAGAAGCCGCGTCAAAACCGAGAGCTGGCTGTGTCCGAATGAGATTTGACACAATATCGGAGCCCACATGACATAGACGGCGATGAAGCAACCGTTTGTGTTCCGGAGACAAAACACCAGTGATAAAGACCCGACCGGAGGAGGAAGGGGAGCAAGGGGAGGAGGTCCGAGAGATGCGATACAGATAATCTACGACTGAGGCATGAAGGACAACACTGTGAGTTTCAGTAGCAGTCACAGTCGCTGAGTCTGGGGTATGCTCCACAGAGAGACCCATCAGTGTGCAGGCACGCACAGAAAGCAGGCTGAGCTTAAGATCGGGCATAAACAACACGTCGGAAAGGTACAAGGGGCCAGATGGACCGTCGAAACATGCAACCCAACACCATGGACTGGCAAGGACTGACCAGAGCCTATACGGACGAAACAGACAGATGTGACAGGACCGAGAACAAAAAAATCACTACGACGACACGTCATGTGATGAGTGGCACCAGAATCGATGATCCAAGTGCCACCAGAGTCACGACTGGTGGACGTCTCTGTACAACGGGCAATGGAACACTCGGCATCAGAGGGATACTGAGCCGTCAGAGGGCACAAAGATGAGACTCGTGGACCCAATTGGTGCAGTCAGGCCCATCATTATCACATGCTGACTGTGCTCCCCCACACGCGTCATCACAACGCACAAAAATGGATGGATAGACAGTCTGTGGACCACTCGACAATGACAACACACTCGCACCTCCCTGAAAGCGGAGCACCAGAAGGTGTTAGAGCTGAGCGATGGTGCGGTCGTGTGGGTCCGGATCATTGCTACTCGCTAGTGAGGAAGCGAGAACAGCAGCAGTCGTGGCCGCCACGCGTCCGGCGGATGGCGAGGATGACGTGCTGGACGTGGAACGGAGGGCATGTGCAGCCTGGAGACCACAAGTAATCCGTACCCAGTCGAGCGGCTGCTGGCACTCGGTGTAGCGATGGGCGCCTCCACAGTTGTAGCAGCGAACAGAACTTCCACTGCGACCACTGGATGACGGCTGCTGCTGTGACTGCTGCTGACCTGATCCACGCTTCCCCTTCTTCTTCTTCCCCTGAGCTGCTGCTACAGCACCGTGTGTCTGAGTGGGTGTGGGTGGGGCCAAAGAGGAGGAGGAAGATGAGGAGGTGATGGAGGATTAAGAAGGAGACTGCAGGAGGGAAGCTGGTGGTGATGTGATGACTGTTGTAGCAAGAGAAGTCTCCTGATGGACCACTGCTGCCTTGCGAGCTTAAGTCACCTGGAGGAAGAGCTGATACGCTCAGGGGAGAAGCTGCAGAGTGGCTGAAAAGGGCTCGAGGACAGCGTCGCTGTACCGTGTGAAGATGTTAATGTACTCAAAGCGAACTCCGACCATCATCATACGATGCGACCACAACTGTGTGCCTCCTGCGGTCCCAAGGTGCAAGTAGATGCGCATGGAGCGTCGCCAGTAATCAGCTGTAGGCTTTGCAGGCCCGTGATGAAGAGAGTGGAAGGCAGGAATGTGTGCTGCACGAGTGGCGTGTGTCTCCGCGACCAGCAGGGATAAGGCCAGATCCCAACCTCCGTGTGGATCGGCGCTGGTGCCTGTGCCGGCCTCGCCAAGGGGTGGAAATCAACAACAGTATTGCGTGGCATGGTATAGAGGAGTCCGCGCATTGCCCTGGCTGCTGTCAGCACCTGTGTTGGATCTGTAGACTAATACGGGCTGTGGTAGTAGGGCCACACTCCCTCCAAAATAGCCCAAATGTGAAAGAGGATCTCCCAGCAGTTGAAGTCGTCCTCACTGATGTACCGTGGAGGCGGTGTCTCAACACCGCTCCGTGGGGAGAGCAACTGCAGGCTGAGGAGGAAGAGAAATGGGGAAGAATCCTGGAAGGGGATAGTTACCGAGATAGTCTGGTGACGATCGTATCAGAGGAAACCGAGGAGATCTCGTGCCTGCCTGCACCTGACAGAGGCGCTCCTGAAGAACTCAAATCTCATGATGCGGGGAGTCGCTTGTGATTCCTGGCATGAATAGGTTATCATCCTGGAGGTCAGGAGGTGGTGGGTGAGGTCTACCTCCTGTCACGGGTGCTTGAGCCGACTGCTGTGTAGAGACCGCAACGCCGGTAGCTATCTTGGAAACCTGCTGCGGGACCGTGGATTGGGTACGCAGAAGCTCAGTCAACGTGCGGATGGCATCAGTCTGCTCCCGCTATAGGAGACGCATCTCATCCTGCTGGCTCCACAGGTCCTCAATGGCGTGTCCCCTCCCCCTTGTTGTGAGACGAGTTCATGTCGCCTCTCAGTATGAGTCGACAGGTCAGGTTTGTTGGATTTCAAAAGCGTCAGCATTTCTCGAGGAGTTGAGACGTTGTCAACTTTTGACTGTCTAGCTTTAAATTTGGCTTAGTATGGTGCTGATGTCAGCAGGTGGTTGCTGACGTCAGCAGGACCTGATGACGTCAGCAAGAAAAATTGCTGACGTGAGCCCAATGTCCGCGGCGGCTGCGCGGACGCTGCGCGGAAGCTGCATAGCAGCTTCCGCTCAGCTGCTGTTGCAGTTGTGCTGTCAGCTGGAGCAACAGGAGCTACGTGGCTACGTGCGGAGCAGCGGCAGCAGCGGCTGCGTAGTGCCACTACTACTCCTGCACGCGTTACGGCTGCTGCTCGCTGCCGCCGCCACGCGCTGCTGTTGTTGCTGCTGCTTTGCTATTATTGCTACAGCTGCTGCTGCTGTGTACGGCTCTTGCCCGAGCGTAGATGTCAAACTCGATGACAGACATGTCTCAAGCCCTGCAATCTCCACCGCACTGGTATGAGCCTGCTGCATACACTCTCCCAAAAGTCTGGTAAATGCATCCCGATCCATACGGGACTCCTGTGCTGTCGATGGGCCTCCACTGGCCGGAGCCGCGAGTGGCACCGCCCAAGGACGCCGTGTTTGCGCTCCTCTTGATGTAACCAGCTGCAACGGAAGATCAGGATGCAGCCCGGACATGGAAGTCAAGCTCAAAAACACGGAAGTCTCCACCATGAACGGTGTGTTGGGATCGGACTCCACGCCATGTGTTGTCACCATATCATCTGAGTTTGCCTGAGCTGACGCTCGGGCACCACGGTCCGGCGCGAGTGCAGATCCCGTAACTACGGTCACATCACACAATGCGCGGTGACCACACTCTTCCTTGACAGGTACAACAACGGAGGCCAAGGAGGTAGAGGATGTATCAAAACCGGCACGAGCACGGCGTGCGGAGCACTGACGCCAATGTCGCGGAGTCACTCAATTGGAATCATTGTATGAAGACACGTCATTGCAAGATGGCGTCGTGGTCGCAGCACAGTGGAGGATCAAAAGGATGGTGCCCGCCTGGAACTCGCTTGGAGGTGGAGCTGAAGGTACACCATCGGATGAGGAAGGATGAGAGGATGGAGGAGATATGATCGAAGAGGCCGTCGACAAACGAGTAGTAGAAGCACGCTCAATGATGACGAGGTCACAAAGCCGCTGTACCGTCTGCCGCAGGCTGTGGATCTCGGCGAATATGCTCGCTAGAGGTCCACCTAGGGGATCTACCAACGCGGGCAGATCCGTATGCTGTCGAAGATGCAGGCTCGGATGAGGCTGTAGCTAAGGTGGATGCCAGCCGGGAGGGCGCGTCCAAGAGCGACGCCAACCATGACGTCCATCACCATAGTACTGACAGGCAAACGCGCAGGGCAATGCTCAGATGTCCGCACACTCATCTTGTGTGCTGGACGATGGATAGGTACCAAGGGTACCTACTCCCGGTGGTAAACACCAAGCCACGGGAGAGAATGAGGCTAGTAGGTACTGTCACTCCTGGAGGTCACAGCGTCCGAGTCAACAATTGTGACCAGACGTGATGAGCTACACTGCCACATCACACCCAGAGATTAGAGTCTGACTAGCTACGGCTACTAATGCTGCTACCACTAATAGAGCAAAGACTGCTCCAAGACGAGAAGGGGTGGTGGCTGCAGGTGTGGCTGCTGCTCCAAGCGGTAGATGACCCAATCCTTGGAGATGGAAAGACTCGAGTCCGCCGTTGATCCTACGGAGTGACGTGCGCATACCAATCCACGGGTCTCAAGAAGACGCCCGTCTAGGATGCGTCTTGAAGCGGAGATCGGTGCCGATGCACAATCCGCTGTCGGCTGAGAAGGCAAAACTGCAAGCGCTGGCGAAGTCACCGCACTATGTAGTTGTTGCAACTCTGCCCGATAGGGCTATTGCTGCTACAAATGCTGCTATTGCTGTAGCGGTAGTAGTTGGACGATTCCCTTTTTTTTTGTTATTCTCTAGCCCTCAGGCCCCCTTATGTGTTTCTTTTCTTTTCCTTTTGCCCTCACCCTCCACCCCCCCTTTTTTTCTGGTTGTGCCCTCTGCTTGCTTTAAGCCCTCGCCTTTTTTTCTCTTTTCCACGTTTTCAGGCGTATCCCTTTTTGTATTTTTTTCACTTGTACCCGCTTTTCTTGATTGCCCCACAGTTGGGGCACCAAAGAAAATAGGGGGAGAGGGGGAGGGTTGTCCGGCTTGTCTGGCCCTCCCTCCCGGTCACTGCTCGCTTGCTCGCTCGCTGAGCGAGCGAGTGAGCGAGGTGCAGACGAGGGGGGGATCAGCCCCCTTCCACCGTCGGCCCCTCCGTCGGTCTACCGTGAGGGCCGAGGGGGGGCTCCTCGGAGGGGCCCCTCGGACGGGCTCGACGGGGCCCTCAGAGCCCCCCCTGGAAAGGAGGGGAAGGGGGCAAAAGGGGCCGATGCCCCCCCCCCCTCGGAGAGGCCTCCCTGATGGGGGTCGAGGGGGCCCCTCCGAGGGGACGGGGGCCCTCCCAGGAGTGCTGCGAGGCCCTCCTGTAGCACCAACTGTAACGGCGGGTGTAGCTACTGCGATTGTTGCTGCTGCTGCTTCCGCCGCTACTTCTGCTACTTCTGGCGTTGCTCCTGCTGCTTTCGCCATAGCTACTGCTGCTACTCTACGCAACAGTAGCAGCTGCTGCTATTGCTTGATCGTGCTGCTGCTGCTACTGCTCTTGCTAAACTATGCAGCGTCTGCTACTGCTACTTGCTGCTATCGCGACTGTTGCTTACTCCTATGGCCGCTGCTACTTGGTGCTGCACGCTGCTACTGCCACCGCCACTGCTGTAATGGCTGCTGCTACTTCTGCTATTTGCTACTGCTAGTGATGCCAATGCTGCACCGGTTGATGCGCTACTACAGATGCTGTTGCTCCTGTGGCTGCACTGCAAAGAAATTACTACTACTATTGTTGCTGACGGTCGAATGCTAGTGCTGGACGCAATTGCTAATGCTGGTGTGCGCGGCTCACCACCCATGTGGCATTCACGTGCAGCCGTTTCACACTCCCTCACGCTACTGCCGTCTTGGCGCCACCTAGTGCGTTCTCTTTGCGTTCTGCCCACTACTGCTACTTCTACTGCTCACACACCCCCCCTATGCTCTTATACCAAATTGGAATTATTTTAGGGCATGTAGGCCCATGCAAAAACAAACATGAGCTATGTGTGTGAGTGCGATATAAGATGACAAGAATGTGGCTAAGTCTGGAATACTTAATATAAAAGAACAAGGAGAGTTTACAAATGAGCCCCTAGCGGGCTTATATAGGGGCGCCGGCATCTAGGCGCACCGGGCCCCATCACTTCTGCTGAACCCAAATGAGTCAAGAGGGAGAACACACTGCATACACCATGACAGCAACCAAGGTGGTCTCCTCGAGGAACCGGAACAGCTCTCCGAGTGCCTGGGTCTCGACCACAGAGAAAACATGAGTAGTGCCAAAAAACTCGGAATCAACGTCCAGACATCACAGACGGCTTTCTGATCATCGAAAGCCCCACAACAGCCATCGGGTCTCCTCGTCGCACCTGTACAGTCCACCGGGTGCGTGGGTCTCAACCCACCGAGAAAACTCTCCTACCTCTTGAAAAGCTCACATGGCTGCCAGAACGCATCGAGCGCGTCTCGCCGACATTGTCGTAGGTGCTCGAGAAGTCTCGGTGCAGTCCAGAGGCCCGTCGTGTCGTCACGCCCTCCTCTACCATACACCCCGAATGTGGGTATAGCAGTGAACCGGCGGTGTCGGTCGTGACGGGTGGAAGTCACACAAACCAACAGCCTCAATAGCCCCTGCACCCTGACTAACATACTCTGCCTCCAATGAGCTACGTGCAATATAGCCCTGCTTCTTGCTGCGCCAAAACACAGCGATACCACCGAGGAGGAACATGAAACCGGTGCGACTGAAACCATCTGGTCTCCAGGCCCAGTCGTTATCAGTGTAGCCATCAAGGAACACGGAACACTGCCGACGAAAGCAGAGTCCAAGGTACGGTGTAGAGACCACGTACCGCACCTGTCGCACAGCTGCGGGATGGGCTCTGGCCCGTGGAGCCTGCGAAAAATGGGCAAGGAGGTTGACGGCAAAGGCGATATTAGGACGTGTGGTAGTGGCCAGGTACATTAGAGATCCTATGAGACGGAGGTACAAGGTCACATCAAGTGTCTCCCCTAGCTGTGTGGGATCGTCCACCTTCAGAGCATCTTGCGCGTTAGGCGTGGGAGGTGTGGAGGCCGTGGGAAGTGCGCCGAGGAGGTCGCTAAAGCGCTCTCCCACAATACGTACGTATCGAGGCTAATGCAAGAGTAGCATCCGACGTCTGCGGTTTCGCACGATCTCCATGCCAAGAAACACGGTTGCAGGACCAAGGTCCTTCATCCTATAGGCAGTCTGGAGGATAGCCTTGGCCTCTTTCACGGCCTCCAATCAAGGAGACACGATCAGAAGGACGTCGGCGTAGACGAGGATGGCGGTGAACCACTCAGGCGTCTGTAGGATAACAAGAGAGGGATCTGCCTCGCTTTTTTACATATCCCGCACGAGTCAGGGTGCAATTGATCTCCTGGTTCAACATTAAGGAGACTGCTTCACGCCATACAAGGAATTGCACAAGCTCCAGACCTTGTCATCGTCCTCAAAGCCAAGTGGTTGTGCCACGTTAATCTCCTCATCAAGAGAGCCATGGAGGAACACATTGTTCACATCCATCTGGTGCAGTGTCCAGTCATGTCGAGCCACTACACCAAACAGAGCTTGAGGTGAGGTCATGCGGCCGACAGGGACAAAGGTGTTGGTGTAATCGATGCACTCGATCTGAGAGTACCCCTTGACAACCAAGCAAGCCTTGTGGCATTCCAGTGAGCCATCCGGCTTCACTTTCTTGCAAAAGACCCACTTGACTTGAATAACCTTTCTTCCAGGTGGAAGGTGTTGAAATAGTATGCACCTTGTCCACTGCCTAGCTGGCTAGCTACACATACAGACAAGGCATGCACTGCTCTATGGAGTATGTCCCCTTGGTCTGTTCTGAGATGGGCCAGGAATGCACTGCCCATAATGGGCATGTCCCCTGTGCCTCATCATATGAACCATACCTTTTTGGCTTGGTTGATTAGGCACGGGAGTCTCAAACCAGAGGTCGCGGGTTCAAACCCCGCGATGGCCGCAATTTTCTTTGTGGCCAAAACTGGGACAGGAAGCTTCTAGGAAGCTTACTAGAGCCTGCCTTGAGGATGACACTTGGNACCAAGCAAGCCTTGTGGCATTCCAGTGAGCCATCCGGCTTCACTTTCTTGCAAAAGACCCACTTGACTTGAATAACCTTTCTTCCAGGTGGAAGGTGTTGAAATAGTATGCACCTTGTCCACTGCCTAGCTGGCTAGCTACACATACAGACAAGGCATGCACTGCTCTATGGAGTATGTCCCCTTGGTCTGTTCTGAGATGGGCCAGGAATGCACTGCCCATAATGGGCATGTCCCCTGTGCCTCATCATATGAACCATACCTTTTTGGCTTGGTTGATTAGGCACGGGAGTCTCAAACCAGAGGTCGCGGGTTCAAACCCCGCGATGGCCGCAATTTTCTTTGTGGCCAAAACTGGGACAGGAAGCTTCTAGGAAGCTTACTAGAGCCTGCCTTGAGGATGACACTTGGCGGTCTAAGGACGCGCCAAGTAGGAATGTAGGTTGAGGTTGGCTCCAGTGGAGCCACTACAAGCAGAAGCTTTAGCAAAGCTCTGCAAGTATAAAAGCCTGTACCTTGCATGCATCCATTTACAGTTCTTGCCTTTGAGACTCCTCACAGAGTGTCCAACCAAAGCTAGACACTAAAGACCAACATACGGACTTCGTGAGGTTGCAAACCAAACGAATCTAAAGTGTGGATCCCTCGTTCGAGGGTGATATGTTATCTTGGTTGCAATACCAAGAGCGGTTGGCGGCCTCCCATGTCGGGACCCGTTTTCTAGACCGTTGCTATCCGGCGCATTGATAAAAGGGTTATGGGCCCACACTTCTGGTTCTAAGGCACGCTTCCAAGACCGACTAGCGCATGGTCTTGCAGGGTGCACAGGTAAAACAGGGACACGACCATCGGACGGCTCCATCTGCTCCATCGGCTCCATCGGCTTCTTCAGGTAGGGTGCGCGCACGTGGCGGACTGGGGGACGAGGAATCGCTCTGTCCATGTTGGACAAGACCCTCGAGCCCCAACGTGAGTAAGCTCTACCCCTTTTTAGAAGGTGGTACGACCCCGAGTCCGTTCTCTCACGACGGCACCGTCGCCTTAGGCGATCATCGGCGGGAGGGGTATGCAACGGAACCAACTGCACCTTTGACAATGGTCGCAGTCAGCAGCCTCATCAGCCTCATCGGCCTCAACGAAGCAGAGTAGCAGCGAAGCAGAAAAGATGAGCAACCGCAAGAAATGGCGGGTCCGACTCCAGCCCGCCTTGAGGCGGGTATGTCCAAATTCACGGGGACAGGTTTTCCCTTGTGGAAATGGCAGTTTGAGATTGCCATGAACGTGCGTGGCTACCTCGACATCCTAAAAGGGACTAAGATAACACCAGCCGATGCGACCGTGACAACTCATGCGGCTGACCTTGCAGCATGGACGATGAAGAACAACATGGCTCTTGCCATTCTTGTGACGTCCATCAACGAGACTCAACACTCCCACATCACAGGATGCACGTTGGCTGCCGAGGCCTACGCAAAACTCGCACGCGTGCATCAATCGAATGCCCTAGCAAACCGACTCTTCATCTTCCAACGGTTGATGTCGATGAGGGTGAGCGAAGGAGAATCGATACCCGCATTTTTGCAGTCGTTCGACAACGTGCTGCAAGANCCAACATGCGTGCCATGATCCTTCTAATGGCGCTGCCGGAAAGCTGGGGGTCCTTGATCACCGTATTTGGCGGTTGGAAGGAGGCAGATCTGACATACGAGGCTGTCGCCGAACACGTCCGCAACGAGTCCATGCGACGCAGTGGCGCCGAGGCAAACATCTCAGCCTATGCCTCTTGCTTCGGTGGACAAAGTGCAAGCTCTCGCTCCAGTCAAGGCAGCAGCGGAAGCGGTGGCGGTGGAGGGAAAGGCAATGGTGGCGGGAAGAGTTCCAAGAAGCCCGGCAACTGTCACAACTGTGGCAAGGCTGGGCACTGGGCTAGGGACTG